>JAASGX010000067.1:0-55023 GCA_023334415.1 Phytopythium chamaehyphon | reverse complement strand
TGGCGTTGGAGTCGGCGTCGGTGTCGTTGTCGTCGTCGGCGTAGGAGTGGGCGTCGCTGTTGGCGCCGGCGTTTGGATCGGCACTGGAGTCAGCGTCACCGGGGCCGTTGTCGTCGTCGGCGGTGGCGTAGTAGTCGGCGCTGGCGTGGTGGTCGGCGTTGGCGTGGAGGGCGCGGCCGAGGGCGCCTCGTCGGGGCACGCGCGCAGCTGTGTCACCTCCGTGTCCTGCTGGAACCACGCCTGCTCCGTCTGGGCGGCGCCCGCCCGCTCGAACGGGTCGCCGCCCGCCGTCTCGGCGTAGTAGCCCTCCTCGGACGCGTCCAGGCTCCAGTCCCAGGCCCACGTCTCGCACCCGCGCGCCTCGGGGGCGGGCGTCGGCTTTGGCGCCTCGTCCCACGTCACCATGGGCGTCGGGCACGGCGTCGGCGCCGCTCCGGTCGTGGCCGCGGGCGTCGGGCCAGGAACTGTGTCGGCGGTCGACGCGGCCGCCAGCAGCAGCAGCAGCAGCGTCGGCAGCAACATCGGCGGCCTCTGCATTGGTGTCAGCGCTCTCGGGTCGTCGTCAGTGGCGGAAACCCAGCGGAAGGCGAAATGGGTGCGAGGCAACCCAGCGGAAGTCCAAGCGAAGTTTCTCAGAGGGCCGGTGGCGCTCCGGCCCCCGCGACCGGTCGGACCTCCTGGAACTGATGGCGAAGGATAGAGAGCGCCAGCAAACGCGCTCGACGCTGCCTGGCGGAGAATATCCACCCAGTTGCGACTTCAACGCCATTTGCTGTACACCTACAGTACTTGTGGCGAATTGAGTTGGTGTGGCTTTCGGCTGGTAGCCGAAAGACATGTACCATGTCTGAATGCCTTCAACCCTTATTGGTCCGAGGTGCTTTGGACCGAGCTGAAGATGCTGCTCGAGCATTCCTCTTCGTGTCCTCACCGTAAAAGGCATTTCCGAAGGAGCGCTACAGTAGCCTACATGATATCACTGCAGTAAGTGGTGGCCAAGGTGTGCACGTAGCAGTATGGATATCAATTGTACATGTAGGTGGTGGCGGGGCGGGCCGAGTGGAGGACAAGCAGCTGCGCTGGGTTCGCACTCAATCAACGTGTTGGAAGCTGCATTGGCCTTGCGCGCCGCTCTCGGCGACGGCGCTCTCACTCTGTCTAGATGGATGGACGTGGTCGCGCGATAGATAAAGGTTACACCAAGCCGCCGACCGATTGCACGCGGCTGAGGCGGTCCTTGCGCCGCGCGTTCTGCTGCCGCTGGAACTGGTCGACGGCGCACGAGCTCTTGCTCTTGCCGTACGCGCGCCGCTTCTTGCCGCCGGCGTCGCTCTCCTCCTCCGTGTCCGACGAGTTGTCGTTGTCCTCCGACTCGTCGTCGTCGTCCTCAGCCACGCGCTGAGACCGCGAGCCGGGGTTCTCGCGCCGGTTCCAGCCGCGCTCGTTCAGCTGGCGCCGCAGCCGCAGCGTCTGGTCGCGCCCGGCCGTGCCGTTCGCAATCATCTCCTGCAGCATCGACTCCTCGTCGCGCGAAAAGTCCTTCTTCGCCTTCATATACCCGCCGCCGCCCACCTGCTCGTACTCGTAGTCCGAGTCTGAATCCGAGTCGTTGTCCGAGCTCGCGCGACGAGCACTCTTGCTCTTGCCCTTCGCGCTGCCACCCGAGGCGGGTTTGCCATGGAACGAGTTCCACTTAAGCTGCGCGTACGCATCGAGCGCAGGAGGGAACACCCACTCGCCCATGTCGTCCTTGAACAGCTCTGGGAACGTCATCGGCAGGTCTGTAAACGTGTCCTCGAGCTCTTCGACGAATCGCTCGCTGTCAATCACGAGCTTATGGGTCGCGGCGTCTACACGGTAGCAGCCGGGAGCCTTCGTCACCGCCTTGCTGATGAAGCGGTCCACGTACCGAAGCACCATGATGGCAGTGTACTCGGATACGAACTTCTCCAGCTCTTTCTGCGCCGACACGGAGATTGACTGAGCGGTCAGCTGGGTGCTCACTCGAGATAACCGCTCCGACTCGCGCTGCTGAATGTCACGAGTAGACTTGCTTCGCCCAGCTTTCTTTGCGCGTGCCCTTCGCCTATCGCTCGGCGATTTCGCGCCACTAGCGCTGCCTCCCGACATGATCTTCTCGGTCATTTCGGGTGTCAACAAAACGTGCTTAGCTTCGTTCGCCGACCCCGCAGAAGCTGACGTTACTAATCGAGCGGAGATCTCGAGAAGTTCAAGCTGGATCGGATCTCGCTCGCTCTCGGACGTCTGAGACGACTCGGAGCTTGGAGGATGGCTCATAGTTTTTGGCCGACCATGACTGCTAGAGGAAGAGTGGTGTCTCCGCTTCTGGTGTTGGTCCATCAATTGCTTGAAATGCTCGTGATGGCTGGGGACTTCGCCCTTACCAACGTGGATGACTCCAAGTTTGTTTTGCTCCTTGGGGTCAGTTTGGTCCTGCGCCTGCGTTTCTTGAATCATTGCCATGAGATGCTCCTGTTCGTGTTCGCGCTCCTGCTTTTGCTTCTCTTCTCGCTGCAGGATGAGCTGGTCTCGAAGCATGTATGACTCGGTCCGCGCTCGCTCGACCTGAGCCGCAAGCTCTGACATGCTTCCCGTCTTTTGCCCGCTTCCTTGTCGTTTCCGCCCATCGCTCATCGACTCGCCACTTGGAACCTTGTTCGCCTTTGGCGTGAGCAACCGCGATGCCGACCTGCTACGACCCACGGCAGTAATTGACGTGATCTTGCTGCTGGTGTGCTCGCCGTGGTGATCTGAGCTGTGGGCTTTGCTCGCGTCGTGGATGGCGCTGTGGCTTTTGCTTTTGATGGGCGGCGCTTCCAGTATGGGAATTGCGTCCGAGTGGTGGCGATCGGAGCTGTGGGACCCGCCGTGGTGCGACTTGCTTCGAGCTGCAGCGGGACTCTTCGACGCCTTGAGCTGCTGGTGCGGTGCCGGTGCCGGCGCCGGCCCCGAGCCGCGCGAGCCGATCGACATGGCGAGCATTTTGCTCTCTCGGATCATGCGGCGGTTGGCCTCGGCCTCCTCGTCCTCCTCGTCCTCGCAGGCCAGCTGCGTGACGGTGCGGTCGGCGGCGCCAGCAGCGCGTCCGCCGTCGCCGGCACTGGCTGGGTCGGCGCCGACGTTGGTGCGCAGCGTGACGGGCTTGAGGAAGTCCCGCAGCAGGTAGAAGACGCTGACGCTGGCCTGCGTGCGGTCCTGCAGTGGCGCGAAGGTCGCGTGGTGGTGCTGCTGGTCCTGGTGGCTGCTGTGGAACTCGTAGAGCGCCTTCTGCGCCTTGCGGTACGTGTGCGTGAGCACGAGCAGGCGGATGAGGAAGTGATGGAGCTCGACCGCGCGCTCCTTGACGACGTGGTCCTTCTTGGAGCCGAACAGGCGCTTGGAGGGGAACGCGAGTGCGTGCACGCCGCGGCCGAACGCGCGCGAGCTGTCGTCGTCCACCACGTGCCCGCGCGCGTCCTTGAGCACGCGCAGCACGTCCTCGCGCAGCTTGCGGAAGTCGGAGAAGGTGCGCCGCACCTCCCACTCGTCCCCGTCCTGCTGCACCTTGACCACGTACAGCACCTGGTTGCCGCCCGTGAACTCCACGTGTCCGATGGAGACCACCAGCTTGCTCATGACTCCATGCAGCGGGCCCGCTCGCTTCCTGCGCTTCCTCCGCTTCGGTCCGGCCTTCCGTCGCGCCACGAGCGCGTCGCTCGCTCGCGCTGTCTACTTGTGGTGCCGCGCTGCGGCAGCTGGCGCCGGGATTAGGCGCTGTCTATCAGACAGCAGGGAGGCCGGAAAACGAACGCCTAGAAAAACCGGTAAGTACGGTACGCGTGCTGGGAAGAGTCAGACCCAGATGGGTGCGCCGCGCTGAAACGTTGGGCTTGGCCCTTGGCCCTAAATTCCTACCAGGAAGCAGGCGTGGAAGCGATCCTCGCCTTCCTCATGGAGCGCGCGCACCCGGCGGTGGCGCTGCCTCGCGCCGTGCACCAGGCGCGTCTGCCCGCTGCGCTGTTGAAGCCGCGGCTGTATGGATACCAAAGGCGCGGCTAACCTAACAGCGTGCGGCAGGGCAGGTGGCGAGCCACGTGGCGGCCGACGCGCGCGTGGTCGTGGTGGGGGACGTGCACGGCTGCCTGGACGAGCTGCGCGCGCTGCTGGCGCACGTGGGCTTCCGGGGCGCCGCGGACGTGCTCGTGCTCGTGGGCGACCTGGTCGGCAAGGGCCCCAAGTCGGCCGAGGTCGTGCGCTTCGCCAGGGAGGCCGGCGCGCTCTGCGTGCGCGGCAACCACGACGACGCCGCGCTGGCTGCCTATTACGCGGCCCGCGCCGGCCGACCGCCGGCCCCCAAGTACGCGTTCGTCCTGGACCTGTCGCCCGAGGACGCGGCCTTCCTGGAGCAGCTGCCCTTCTCGCTGGCGCTGCCCGCGCATGCAGCGCTCGTCGTGCACGCGGGGCTCGTCCCGGGCTTCGCGCTCGACCACCAGCGGCCCGCCGACATGTACAAGATGCGCTTCCTGCAGCGCGGAGAGGGCGGCGCGTGGACCGCGCTCGAGAAGGCCGCGCACGCGCGCGAGGGCGCGCCAGAGCCCGTGCGCTGGGCCCCCGAGTGGCCCGGCCCCGCGCACGTCTTCTTCGGCCACGCGGCCTCCGCGGGGCTGCAGGTTCGTGCTACTCGCGAAAACGGCTGCTGCCGGCAGCAACCGCTGACGCGGCAACGCGCTTTGAGCAGCTGGAGCGCTTCGCCACGGGGCTCGATACGGGCTGCTGCTACGGCCGACAGCTCACGGCGTGCATCCTGCCGGTACGTACGCGCATCCGGGCAGGCGGCGGGGCAGCTTTCGCTAATGCTGGCTCGCAGGAGCGTACGCTCGTGCATGAGGACGCCAAGGAGGTGTACGAGGTGCCGAGCGGTGGCTCAGCGACGATGTAACCGGAATTGCTCGCAATACAACTGGCGTTGCCTCATTTGCACACCAAGAAACGGCAAGGCGCGCGCCTCTTCATCGCCGCTCGGACCGCACCGCAGCTCATTTCGCAAGTCCCTTCGGCTTTGTAGTGGCCATGGCTTCAAGCGAACGCGCTCGGAGGCAGCAACTGCTTCTCGGCGCAACGCAAACAAAGTCCCGATTAGCCCCGAGCTCTGCTTCCTCAACCGCGGGTGTCTCTAATAAACGTGCAGCTGCTAGCCTACTGCGCACTCCAGGCATCGAGGAAAAAACTACAGCACTCGCCTCCGAGCCTGGTAGCAATAGCACGAACGCTTCTAGGAGCTCGAGGAGCGTCAGTACCGCGTTGGAATCTTCGAAGGGCGGTAGCAGCTCAAATCTCCTCAAACGCATCGCGGATGTCGTCAAGCGCGCGCAGCCGCACTCAATTGTTCAGGCATACGACAAGATCCAACGAGGACTACAAATCGATGCACAGCTGTTAGTGAACGGAGAAGCGATCGCACCTGACGCTCCCAGGGCTTCGTCCTTGCAATCAGGGTGGGAGAACCGCGACGGACAACAAGCCGACCGTGCCAAAGTCTCTGCCGGATTTTTCGATCCGTCGCGTGGGCGTTTCCACTACGCTCTCGGGTTTCGATACTCCCACAGCATCGATCCAGCGCTCTCTCTTTCAACCATAACAAATATTGCGGTGACTGTTACAAGTGCGAGTCGAGGCTGCACATTGGCGCCAGTACTCGAAGGACCTCCAGCTACACAGGGCAATCCACGATCCAGGAAGCTCACAGTTGCACCAGAGAAGACGAAACTATCGGTCAAGTCCTGGCGTGTAGTCTCCGAGACATCTGCACGAGTCGGGCTTGCATTGTACGAATTGCCGGTGAGTGCGATGGCACGCAGTGTGAGTGCTAGCAGCTCGATCCTCGCTCTCGTGTGGGTTGCGAAGCTTGAAGTCGTAGCGATTTTCGTGCATCTTCATGTCTGTGAAGTGCTGACTGCCATTCTCTCAACTACACTACCGCGGCCTTCAATAGTGACTCCACTGCAGGTACGCCCCCATTGTCAAGAACTTGGGGACGAACTGGTCAATCTTAGAGGCTTCACGATGGCTTTAACGATTCGCACACTCGATCGCGTCATTTGGGAACGCGAGTGGTTTCAGATCGATTTTCCACCGCCAGCGCAAAACACAAGTTGCCCTAACGCCAAACGTGTTGTCTCCGTCTCCCTTCTTGACGAATCTGTGCGTTCTTTCCCAAATTGCGATGATGCCACTCCTAAAAGATCTCTCAGCTCTAACTTGTGTTTCAACTGTAGGGTGCGTTTCGTGATCGAGAACGATTCGCAAAGGGTGTCATTGATACTGATGTCGCGGCTGATGCGATCATGACAACCCTGGAGTCTACTGTGCTCGTAGACTTTTGCATTTGGGAGGAAAGCGCGTGCGCGCCGATTTGGTGTATCACCCAAGCAGTTCGAGTACTCCCTGCGTCTGCACCAAAAACGGCAACACTTGAAGGCGACTTTACTCTATCTGCGTCAGAAAAAACGCACGAGCTGCTTGAGGCGAAAGCGGCGGACCGCGGAAATCTCGTCATCTTGCACATAGTAAGATCTCGGAGTGGAGACACCGAACGGGTAGTGATTAAGCAAATCGAGGTTGTTATGCGCATCGCATTCCTGAATGCGGCGCTCGGCACCCCATATTGACTGCGAGTTGTTATACCCAAAATATAGGATACCATGTGAGCCGCGCGTCATCAAAACAATCGATTCCCATTCCTGTTGACATCCCCGAGTAGAGTGTTAGTGCTTCTTGTGAATCTTTCATTGCTAGCAGTTCATTGCACAAAGGCGTCCTCGCCGCGTTCACAGCGGCTCGTGACAGAAATCCACTTGTGTCTGACCACCGTCTCGGTAAATCGTCAATAGGGGTCGCTACGAGATGTAGCGCAGCAATCGAATCCGATGGAAACGTGGTGCCGGAATCGCCGACGTCCACTTGCTCGCTGTCACTAGCGCTTTGAATTGTGGTCCCACGAGGTAACTTCTCCAGTGGATTCCCATTCAAAATTAACGTCTCGGTGTGCGGCATAGCGAAAAGTGCGCGTGGAACCGATGTAAACCCGTTGTACGCGAGTGATAGCAAATTTGCACGCAATCGAAGTACAACTTCTGGGAACTCTTGGAATTGAAATTCTTCTAGTAACAAGAACATGTTGGCAGGCCAAACCCTGTCGAGTTGGTCAGGAAGTCTTGTAAGATTCACGCGGCACATCTCGATATCTCGTAGTCGCTCGGGGAAGTCATGCGACAATAATCCTTCTGGGATGGCTGACATGTTCACGTTTCCCATGAATAGAAAACGTAGCTCTGGGTGTCGTGCCTGCGTGAGCGCAGCACTCTCGTTCCAGTGCACAATAGTCGAGTCGCGAATTTTGAGGCCAACGAGGTGTGGCAAATTAGCTAAGCGTGGAGGAAGCTCGAGCGCTTCGCAATGGCGGAAGACAACATGCTGAACCCGTGCAGCATCCACGCCCTCTAGAACAGAATCGATTGCAAATGCAGCCCCGCCAGTAATTGATAACTCCATGGTGGAGTTACAGTTGATTTCGAGTAGCGAGCATGTTGGTTTTGTCACAAACCACGGGTACGCGTGAAGAGTGCAGTTCTGTGGGTGAGCCTTAGTTGTTGCGTGGAGATGCACACCGAGGATAGCAATACCCCAGATCTGCAAAAATCTATGGCCCCAGTGCTCAACGATGGAGCTATTGAGGGCTGCCAAAGGCTGAAAGAGCGTCCTAGTACTTAGACTTCGTGGCAGCTTCTTTGTGGGTGACGGATAGCTAGGCGACGTCTCCACGCAAATGCTTCCGTCAACGTTGGTTGTAATTAGAGGCGGCGGATGAGAAGAAGAACTTGTAGGTCTGCGTCGTTGGTGACGAGTTATTCCCCTCTCACCATCAGGCACTATCGTTGCGCGACGGCGTTTGCTGCGTGCCAGCATCTGCACGGAGGTGGCTGATACGCTAGCTGGTCGCTCGCGCAGTAGTTTTGTGAGTACGAAGAGACTTCGTGGAACACTGAGCGCCATCATTGCCTTTGATGCACCATCCAGGAACGATACAACAAAGAGCAACTGCAACTCGTTGATCATCCTAACGAGCCACACGTCGTTATACCAGTAAGCGTCTCCAAAGTCACCAACAACTGGGTTATAGTGCGACTTGTAAGGCAGAAAGACAATCACGGGTACCACAATATACGATACAAGGTCGAGCATGAGTGATAACGCAAGTCCATACAGTCGTGCGTGGGTGGCTTCAGAGCTGAAAAACCGAGTGACGATTGACAACGACCAGCAATTGAGCACGATGAGTGCAACGACAACGTTGGTCATCCAAAGGCGAGGCACGAGCGCACTCAGCCGCATAGCTTGATAGCTCTGCAGTAGTGTTTGGGCCATTTCCATTGCGACCCAAGTCGCTCCGTAGTGTTTACTACGAATGTCAAACGATTCTCGGATCGCAGCAATGAACTCCCAAAGTTTTAAACAGTATGGATGTACCATCGGCCACAATCGAGATGCGCAATATGCGACTTGTTGAGCAATCCAGGGGCAATATTGGGATGGCATGTCTTGAACAGGATTTACATTTGGTGTGCTTGGAAAAGGTGTTGTAAGAGTTTTTGTTGGCACTGAGATTGCTCGGAATGCCGGTCGCCGTTGGTGAATCGAGTGCATGAGAATGACAGTAAGCATGACGGCATGTACTGCTGCGGTGCAGAAGTATGATACTGCGATGGGGCCGAAGTAAGACGTATTGATCGCGACAGAGTAAAGTTCAAAAAACCACATGACAGGCTTAGTTGGCAGGAACAAATACAGTCGTCCGACTTGGACGAGGAAAACCGCACAGCTTGCGTGCAGCAGTACACTGGCAATCCACCAAAAGCGAAACTCAGCAGTCGACACGTACGCTAGCGACTCGGCGTACTTTTCCTGGAAGAGAGCGAGCGAAAATACCGCAGCGGACGTCCCATTGCTGTTGGAGCCCTTTCGTCCGTGAGAACCCAAGTCGTTGTTGAGCTCCGGCACGATGTTCGACGACCCAAAGAACCTCGACCGGCGCGGGCCGTCGGGCATGCTTCGAGGCGGACCAGCACTTCCTAAGTGCTCGCTCGGACACCAATTCATCCTAATAATAAACGTGCTTTCTGTTGTTGTGCTTGCGCGGAACGCCATTGCCGCCTTTTGGATAAGGCAGGCGATGTCGGTGTTGCGCCACCACATTCTATTGCAGCTTCGCTCTGTACCATCTCAAAAGGCTGGCAGTGGCCACGCTGCGATCTGCAGCCTTTTTAGCTATTGAATGCCAACCTCTCACGTCGCAAAGCGACAAAGCCGATATCCATACGACTGGGAGTTAGTTGCACTTTCGCTGCTGTTTTGCTGCTCCTTTTTGGTTGCATCACATTACCACTGGCTACTGTATCATGTGTATTCATTGTAAGTTACATTAGACGGCGTTCACAGCTCTGCTGCTCTGCAATGCTAGCACGCGACGGAATACATCAATGGCTTCGTCATGTTCGCCTCGAGCATTCAGCAGCTTTCCGAGCAGCGACAAACTTGCAGATGACGACGGCTGCAGAGTCAGGGCACGTCGGGTCGCTTCTTCAGCCTCTGTGTATTCTCCAGAGTTGTCGAGCGCAGTTGCAAGATGATGCCACACTTCTCCAACCTCTGCGTCGAGCGAAAGTGCTACTCGGAATGCAGCGGCAGCCTCGGAGTACTTACCGCTCGCTAGTAGCGCCGTTCCAAGATCCGAGTGAGTAGATGCAACGTCCAACGGCGGTGGATCTTGGTGATAAATCTGGTACATGTTGTCATCCAATGGAGGGGACAGTCGTGGTGTCGGTGGAGGCCGGCGTCGAGGTCTCCGCGTGGGTATTGACACCAGTGTGGGGTGCTTGACGACGTACACGAGATCATCTACTTCTTCCTCATCGGTCGAGATGTTATTGTGATCATCGCAGTACCGCGCGTTGTCTTGAGGCGGTTCCTCATACTCCGTATCACTAGTCGCTGTGGTCGCTGTGTTTGCTGTCCCTGCCGATGAACCACTCCCATTCACAATATACAGATCTTCGTCGCATTCGCCATACTCGCCCGCTTCCGAAGTGTCCCGTTGCATATCGTCGTCCGTGCTAGGTGCAAAGTCCCCGTCTTCTTGATGACTTAAGTAGCCCATATCACGGAATTGTCGAGCTACCTCATCAAGCTTATGCTTGTCACGTCGAGCTCGTGCAATATCTCGTTGGCTTTTCTTCAGCGCAGCACTGATCCGTTGTCGAGCTTCCAATAAACGCTCCATACGCGCTTCTAGCTCAAGAACTTGCGAGTCCATCGACAACTTCGGTTGACGTTTAGATGCCAGTGGTGGAACTGGCGTAGGTTGCGGCGAAAGTACTCGTGACGATAATACGCCAGTTTCGCCCATACTCGCACTCATGGTGGCCGTGTCCTGGTCGAATTCATTCCAAGCAACTGATCTTGTCTCAAGATCCGTATTTGCCAGCTTACGATCACACTCTTCGATGTTCGTGATCAACTGCTGCGCTTGTGTGTGGTGTTGTAGGTGGCTGCGAGGAGCTGTCACCTGATCTTTGCTACTCTTCATCGGGAAGTAAAGCCGCTCATTCCGCTTGACACGGTGAAGATGAATCGAGTTGACATCATCATTATTCGGAGACCCCACTCCAGATGTGAGTGGCCAGCGGCCGATCCTTCCGTCATCAGAGTGCATCGGAGACAACGCGAGGCTGGTGCTGCATGGAGCTGTCGCCATGGCTGAGGTCATATCGGTATATGCAGAGTGGCTGCGGTGTGCTCGCCGCATTGAATGTCTTCCGGACGCTGATGTCATTGGAACGATGGGAACGCTAAACCCACCAAAGCTCTCGATTGGAGCCACGCGTGCTAGTGCGCGCGATGTGTAATGCTGCTGGATGTTGTCAAAACATACAACGCAAACCCGTTGCGGTGTGAAAAGTCCCAAGTGCTTTAGTGGCACTGCGTGGCGGGAATGGCGTCCACAAACAGACTCGCCGCAATTACGGCAGTGATGGCGTCGTCCTCGCAAATACCCGAAGCAGGCGCTGCATATGCGGCACCTGTCCTCCAGCTTCCATTCAGGCGGCAGCACTGGGGCAAAGGCCGCGATCTTACCGGACGCCATAAGCGCTGCAATGGGGTCAACGGCTGCCTGTGTGGCTTCAGTTGTGTTTGCACCTATTGCTTCCACGGATTGGTTGTCCTCGTCTTCGTCCGCCTCGTCAGCGCTGTCATAGACGCCTTCTCCCTGACGAATAGCCTCGCTTGATGATCTCATCAAGCCCTTGCCCGGTCTGGCCTTGCCCGCCATCGCGGCGACCTGTCGCTGCTGCTTCTCGAGGAACTCAACAGTCTCAGCTGGCGCGCCGGCGTCCATCGCGAGCTCCGGCGGCCGCTTCCCGTCCGGCGTGGCGCTCAGGATGGCCGCGCCGTCGACGCGCAGCAGCACCGCGAGCGCCTCGACTGGCAGCCGCTTGCGCACCGCCAGGTGCAGCGGCAGCAGCCCCGCGAGGTTGCGCGCGCTCGCGGCCGCCGGGTGGGCGAGCGCCACGCGCTGCAGGGCGAGCGGCGGGGCGCTGGCGTCGCTGCAGACCCAGTGCAGCGGCGTCATGCCGAAGTCGTCCGTCTCGCGCGCGAGCTCGGGCCGCAGCGCCAGCACCTGCAACAGCGCGGCGTAGCGCCCGCGCTCGGCCAGCTCCACGGCCGACACGTCCATGGCCTTGGCGCCTGTCGTCACCTCTTGGAGTTTGTATGCAGCGCTTCAACCTGCGCGCGAGCCGGCGGATCGAGAAGTGGGCCGGAAGCGCTGCGGAACGCGAGGGAAACCCCGCAGGAGGGACGACCCGTCCGCCCAGTGCACCGAACTCCAGGAACAGGGTGGCGGGGCGACGTCCAGATCCTTCTTATTTCGAGCGCCTCGAAGCGCCTGTGCGGCCCTCGGGGCGCGGATGCAGCGCGAGCGCGGCTGGTGTCGACACATCCGTGAGCTCGTAGAGAGCAGATACCTCCACAGTCGACAGTCGCTGTGGAGGCCTCTTAATTCTACCGTTCGTCCGGCTTCCGCGTTCAGCGCTGGCGCGTTCCACGGGCGCCAAGCCACCAAAGGGTGGAAGATCACTTCATCCAACCGAGCCGCGGCCTTGAAGCGCCGGAAGCTTCCGCGAGCGCCAGAGGCCGCTCGATCTGGGCCTCCACGGACGTTCATGAGCCTGCAAGACCAGCGCCGGCAGCAGCGGTCGATGGCGCGAGAGCTCTTGACGTTGCAGGCTCAGCTCGCGGCGCGATCCAAGGCTCACTTCAACATGTGCCCCGGCCGTGCACGGCAGCTGGATTCGCTGAAAAAGCGCTCGCTGGAGCCCCCTGATTGGCTCAAAAGAGCTGTAATTCCAGAAATTTCTAATGCTCGCTAAAGCGGCAACGTGGCGGCTCCAAAGGTCGTCGTCGATCGGCTCGAGCACTGGTGGTGGCCACGCGGTCGGGCCCGACCAGCCACTTGACAATGCGAACGACTACGAGCGGAGCTCGACCGACCGGGCCCATCATGGCGCGGCGGCTGCTGCTGCTACTGGCGCTGGCGCTGGTGGCGCTGGGCGCGCGCGCCATGAACCCGAGCAAGGACTACTACAAGGTGCTGGGCGTCAAGCGAGACTTCTCGGACCGCGAGCTCAAGAAGGCCTACCGCACGCTGGCGCTGCAGTTCCACCCGGACAAGGTGGACAACGAGCAGGACAAGGAGGCGGCCAAGGAGCGCTTCGTGGAGGTCTCCGAGGCCTACGAGGTGCTCTCGGACCCGCAGAAGAAGGACGAGTACGACCAGGCGCGCCAGTTCGGCGGCGGCGGAGCGGGCCACGCGGGCCCCGGCGGCTTCCCAGGCGCGGCCGGAGGCTTCCGCGCCAGGACCAGCGACGAGAGCATGGCGTCCTTCACCAAGATGTTCGAGAACATCTTCGGCCACGGCTTCGGCGGCGGCGGCGGCGGTGGCTTTGGCGGATTCGGAGCCCCCGGCGGGTTCGGCGGCATGCCCAGCGAGTTCCAGTTCAGCGGCATGGACGGCTTTGGGCGCGCGCGGCAGCCTGGGCGCCACGGCCACCCGCGCCAGCAGCAGCAGCAAGCGCTGTACGGCAAGGACTCGCCCGTGCGGCCGCTGTCGACCAAGAAGTTCCCGGGCAAGGACGCCAACAACGAATGGCTCGTGCAATTCTACTCGGCGCAGGACCAGGCGAGCGCCAAGTTCCGCGACCACTACGAGAGCGTCGCGCGCGACCTCGCGGGCAAGGTCAAGGTCGGAGCGGTCAACTGCGACAAGCACGCCGCGCTCTGCAAGTCCATGGGCGCCAGGCGCTTCCCCGCCTTTGCCTACGTGTGGGAGGGCCAGACCACCAAGTACGACGGCGAGCTCGACGAGTACCTCGTGTACAACTTTGCGATCGAGAAGCACATTGCTCGCCTGCAGCGCATGCGCGCCGGCGGCGAGATCGAGAAGCTCCACGCTGGCAACGAGGGGGCGCTGTGCAACCTGGGCAAAAACGGCCCAGCGTCGGCCTCCGCGTCGTCGATGTGCGCCGTGTTCGTGCTCTCGAGCGACGCCGAGGCGTGCGAGAAGCAGACGAAGATCGTGCGCGAGGTCGCGCAGAAGTTCCGCCACGCCAAGGGCCTCAAGTTCGCCTACGTAGACTGGAAGGCGCAGGGCCGCGTGGTCGACAACTTGCTGGCGGCCCACCGTGGCGAGCAAGGCGCGAAGCGCCCGAAGGGCAAGGAGGACCCGCAGCTGCTGGTGGTTCGTACCAGGAAGGGTAAGGTGCGCGTGGGCGTGCACGATGCCAAGGCGTTCACGGCCGACGCGCTGTCGGCTACGATGGAGCGAGCCGTGGGCGGCGACCTACCGCTGGAGGCCGTGCCGTTCAACGTGCACTTTCGCTAGCTGGAGTAGGCGAGCAGCGGTTTTTTGAGTGGGAAATACAGCAGCGACGCGTTCTAACTTACAGGTGAATGACATGACCAAATTGTACACACTCGCCTACATGTAGGATACTCTCGAGTGCCCGGGGAGCATTCGCTCCGCGGCGTCGCGAATGACCCGTTGAGAGTTTACACTATAAACTTTACAGGCTGCTTCACTCGCCTCACTCCAGTAACTGCCTGGCAGGCCTTCCTTGCGCGCGAGGAGCACACTTCGCTTCTTCGTTGACGCTTCAAAGCCCTGCTCGGCCGAACGTCGGTGGCCTTGGCTCGCCACGCAGCTTGCGTTGCAGCCGCATCTACATATTTCGGGAAGCATTGACGTCTCAGTTTACAGTAGCGCCTCGGCAGCCATTGGAATTACAATTGAGCACATTGTACACCTGTTGCGTCGTCCGTTCTGTCTCCATGGTGTCACCAATCTGGCAGTCCTGGAGACTGAGCGTGTGCTCCATCCTGCTCCAGCATGCGGCCTGGTGCGAGGGTAGCTCGTGGATTGACTTGGTTGAAGCTGGCGGTCTTGTATTGGGAGCGGACTCGTGTGCAGATCGCGGTTGCAACTTGGGGGCGTGAGTCCCCGACTGGCCACTCGCTCGAAGGCGGCGGTTGCCACATGGGGACCGTCTACGGTACTGCGCGAAGGTTGCACCCCACTGATCGATCGGTCGCACCTCCCCCCACCGCCGCCGACCGTGCTCGCCGCCCCGCCGCCGCCATGCAGAGCGGCAAGAGCGGCGCCAAGCCCAAGCCCAGCAAGAAGAAGTGCGCGGCTCTGCAGCGCTGGCCTCGCGCTCGCTCTGACCGCTTTTGCGGCCCCGCAGGACGCAGGACAAGGCCCGGCCGGCCGCGAGCGAGCCCAAGCGCGCCCCGCCGGGCTTCTCGGCCGCCCCAGCGCCCCCGAGCGGCTTCAGCGGTGCGAATGCAGTTCAGAGACGGATGGAGAGGAGGAGCTGACCGCTGGCGCGCCGCAGACGAGCACCGGCGGCTGCTGCGCCACCGGGCGCTGTTCGCGTTCCGGTTCCTAGTGGTGCGGCGACCGGCGCGGCGGCTTGCAAGGAGAAAGGGGAAAGAGAGCTGACGCAGAGCGCGTGGCGAGCAGGGCAAGGCCGTGGACGTGCAGCTGGCGGACGGCGCGCGCTTCGCGGGCGTGCTGGACTGCGTGGACCCGGACGACTTCTCGCTCGTGCTCAAGAGCGCCAAGCGCCTGGTATGCAGCGCTGCCGGGGCGAGGCGCGGTCCATTGCTGACTTGGCTTCGCGTTATTTGCACCAACTACGCACAGAGCGAGAGCGCCGGGCCGTTCGAGAGCGGGAGCACCGTCATCTTCAAGCGCCAGCAAATCGCGCACATCGCGGCGGACGGAGTTGTCAACTACGCGGAGAGCGCGCTCCCGACGGCAGCGGCCAGTGGCTTTCGCACGGACACCGAGATCAGCGGGAAGAAGACGGAGCACCTGTTCGGCCGCGAGCTGGAGGTGGCATCGTCGTGGTTGGACCCGTCACTGGACGCCGGAGGACTCGAGGAGCCCCGCCGGCGCTCGTCCAAGGTACGCGCCGTTTGCATAGTCAAAGGTGATCGGCCAGAGCTCACGAATTGACAACGTTTGGACGGCTAGAACAACTGGAACCAGTTCGAGGCCAACCAGAAGCTTTTTGGAGTGGTCTCGGGCTTTGACGAGAATCTGTACACGACGAAGCTCGATAAGACCAAACTCTCGGTTGCACAATCACGCGACGCCGAGCGTATTGCGCAGGAGATTGAGCGGCAAGCGTCGAGCAACTTCCATCTGCAGGAGGAACGTGGCCAGCGCGTGCAAGACGATGGACTTGACGAGGAGGCTCGCTACAGTTCGGTCGACCGATCGAAGGGCGGGGCTGCACCGTCAGGTGCGACTTTTTGTGATTGTTTGCCCCGTGAATATTATTCTAATGGTGGACCGCGTGCAGTACGGGGGCCCAATTCATACGTTCCTCCGGCTTTGCGGAATGCTCAGCGGCAAACAAGCGGCGGCGCAAAAGCCAAAGGAGACAAGAATGCCTCGGCACCATCCCCGCTACCATCCTCAGCAGCGGCACAAACGGGAACGCCCGCCCCGAAAACGACCCCGGGTGTGACACTTTCTGATGCCTCTACCAAACCGCTTTCGTTCAGCGATGCGGTGAAGGGCCGCTCGTCGGCTAGTCCGGCTTTATCGGCGCAACCAGCACCCTCTGCTCCTACTAGCGCTCCGCTAAAGCAAGTTGTGTCTGTGGAATTCAAGAAGGGCGATACCGCTTCACCCAAGGCTAATGGGAAGGAGGGCACAAACGAGACAAAGAAGCTGAAAGCTAGCGACAACAAGGCAAACGAGACGAAGCAAGCTTCTGCAAAGGAGCCGTCGAAGTCGAAGGCTAGCGAAACTAAGGCGAAAGAGTCAAAGGCTGACGCGAAGGCAGACGCAAAGTCGGACGGAAAGGCTGACGAAGCTCCTAAGAAGAAGAGTCTCAATCCGAATGCGAAGGAGTTTAAGCTTAGCGCGACCGCTGCGGAATTCACGCCGACATTTGCCCAGCCTGGGGCGTACCCTGCTACAGGCATGTACCCACCGCCTCAGGGTTATCAAATGCCGTACCAGCAGATGGGTATGCCTCCATACGGTCCTAGCCCGGATGAATGGGGATACGACGGGATGGGGGTGCCGATGGAGGAGGGGGCTGAGATGATGAGTGCACCGTACGGTTATGGTGTTCCAATGGCACCGAACGGAATGATGCCGATGTACCCTCCCATGATGCCGCCGCAGCAGAATGTTCGGATGAGTGGCGGCAATCGTGGCCACTCTCAGCACGGATACAACCAGCGCGGATACTACAACGGTGGCTATGGAGGTATGCCCACTCGTTGCCTTGCTTTCAAGTGGTGAGGCATTCTAACTTTTTTTTCTATCCCTGTAACAAAGGTGGATATCATGGAAATGGGCGATCGTCTGGAGGCCCTGCTCCCCAGCCGCCGCTGCCACGGTACGCTCGCTGCTTGTGTGTACGATCAATGCAATATCGCATTGCTGACCCCTGGCTTGAACGCATAACAACAGGGAACCGTCGCCTGGTGCCAGTGATACGGCGGACCCTCCGGCTCAGAGTGAGGATGGCGACACCTCGAAGTCTCAACCGGTGGCTTCTCCGACCAAGAAGACGTCAAAAAAATGAGCGGGATGAACATACAGAGCGACTGGGTTGTAACCAAACAAACACTGGGGCTCCCATGCGCTTACAGGAAATAGCAGGTACCGACGTTTTGAGCCAAATCAAATCATGCGTTCATTGCGTGAAATCGCGGCATATTTGCCGAGTTTTCAACCTATTTTTGCGAGCAATTTTCTTTCACAAAGAGTATTTGCATCCAGAGCGATGCTGCCGCCGATTCACCGCGCGTCCAATAATGCAGGGTCAGTGTCGACTGTTGGTCCGGGACTTGGGGCTTATGGGTTTCCCACCGGAGGTTCAAGCGATGCGTCCATGAGGAATGTGCTCCGAGGTCCACAAATACTGGCGAAAGAATCTGGAGGCGAGACTAACTTATTGCCTAGGTGGCTGGCTACGAGCTCTAATGCGCGATACTGCTTGCAACAGACAGAAGTGAAGACCTGGGCGGTGCATCACACTTGATGCTGGAAAAGTTGCGTGTGTTGGAGCGCGATCACGAAACCTTACGCGACGAGCTCCAACATGTCCGACTTTGGCTGTCGAACAGCCAACAGGAGCGCGAAGAAGAGAAGCAGTCAGTATCGAAAGGTACAGATAAAAACGAGTTCTCACAAGAAATTTGAAGGCTGAGACTACAGTATGCAGTGATGGAGGAGCTTCAGCGACTTGCACTCGCTTTCAACTCTAAACTACAAGCGGACGCTACCAGCCAGCAGCGCGAACAGCAAAAGGCAGCGCTTCTCTTAGCCGAGGTACAGGCTTATTCTAGTTACCTCAGCAATGATTCACCTAACTCTTTGCCACTTTGTCAACAAGGTGGCTCGACTAGGTCAGCATGTTGGAAAAATTGATAGTTCCCTGCAGTTGCTCGCCGACGACCCTCGACTAAAACTGGACCAGCAACCGCAGCAGAACATGATGCTGTCGCAGCCCACATCGCCACAAGTGCGGCATCAAGACTTCCGAAGACAGCAGCAATTTCTGGACGACGTCTATCGCGATTTACAACAGCTTCGGATGGAGTGGGAAACAGAGCGTAGCGATTGGCGTCGAAGATACGATGACTATGACGCTGCTTCCGAGCGTGCGAGACGACAACTCGCCGCCGAAGTGCAAAATCGACTCGCAGCCGACAAAATGGAGATCGTCGCGAGACTGGCAGATGAGTGCCGCCAGTTCGTTTTGTCAACAGAAGCCAAACGTAGTGCTCACATATCCGGCGAGCTTTCGCACGTGAACGACCACTTTGCTGATCTTGAACGATGGATACACAGGGAGCTCGGTGCTGCAAAACGAGCTATGCAAGTGGTTGCAACCGACATAGACGGAAGGTTTTGTGCATTTGCTCAAAATGTTGTGAGTGGGCTATCGTCGCTTGCAAGTGTTGCGATCATAGGAGATGAAGAGTTCCGAGGAGTTGTTCAAGGCCTCCATGAAGCAGTGGGTGAGGTTGCATTCCGTCTGCAGAGCAAACTTGTAACCTTGGAAAGTGTTCTCCCGCTTGAGGTCAAAGCACGGCAACAAAGCGATGACAAGCTGCGCCGGCGACTCGACGACGCGATTAAAATGCTAACTACAAAACTGTCAAAGCAAACTAGGAGCCTTGCTCTCATTGACCAAGTAAAATGCGAAGTGGAGAATGTCAGCAGGCGAATAGAGGGTCTCGTTAGCGCTAGCGAGGCGAAAATGGCAACTAACCTCTCCACGTATGTGGATATCGAGCGGAACCAAATACTCGTTCGACTGGAGGCAGCAGTGGAAGAAGTGAAAAGTGAGCTCGCCAAGGTCAAGGCAGTCAAGTCAGACATCGCGAAGACTGAAAAGGAGGCAAACAGCCAAGAGTCGAAAGCTGATGTGGACGAGCTGCGCGTCTGCCACGAGGAGCTGCTGGCCTCGGTACTGCGGCTCGAGCAGCAGCAGCAGCAGAGCCGAGAGCGAGTGGACGAGCTCGAGCGCTGGTCGGCCACGCATGCGGGCGAGTGCCGCGAGGTTTACGAGTATATGACGTGGTCGCTGGAGACCGCGGCCGCGGACGCCCAGGTGCGGCTTTGCATGGCCGCGCTGGTGGACCGCGTGGCGGACGCGGACTGCGGCCGGCGGCTGCTGCGGTTGGAGGACGGGCCTACGGACGAGGGCTCAACGCTTTATATGATGCTTTAAGTATCCAACGAACGACACGCTACAATACCCTTGAGGAGGGAGCCGCGCTCAGTCGCGGCCGGCCGCCATGGCGCGCGGCAGCTGCGCCAGGAAGGCGTCCTGCGGCGGCGTGATGGGGACGTACCAGCCCCACTGCGGGGACTCGGCCAGCGGGTCCGCGGGCGGCTCGGGCTCCTGCGGGCCTGCGGCCGCGGCCTCGTACAGCAGCCGCGCGGCCGTGACGCTCTTGCGCAGCCCGCGCCTGCGGACCAGCGGCCGGTCCAGGTCCACGGCGTCCGCATCGTCCGCATCGTCCGCGTCCGTAGCCTCGTCCGCAGCCGCGTCCGCGGCCGCGTCCTCCTGGAAGACCTGCGTGAGGCTGCCACCGTGCTCGTCGCACCAGCTCACGGCCGCCGACAGCTTGCCGCTCGCGCCCTCTGCGTCCGGTGGCAGCGGAGAGCGCACGGCCGACTTTAGCGGTCGGTCGGCCACGGACGCGGCTGTGGCTGCGGACGCGCGGGCGGACGGTCGGCCGGCGTCCGTGGCTCCGTGGACGGGGCCGTCCTGCGCCTCTGGGCCCGCGGCGTTGAGGTAGGTGATGACCGAGACGGCCGTAGCCGCCGCGGCGGCCAGCACCGGGTGGTCCTTGACCCACTGGATGCCGCTGGAGAGCTCCTTGGCCGTCGGAAAGAAGGACACGGGCGGCAGCGCGTGGCCGCTCATGGCCGCGCGGACGGGCCCTGGTTGCGGACGCGGGTGCGGACGCGGGTGCGGACGTGTGGCTGCGGACGGCCACGGGCTCACTTGGCGACTGGGGACGACGACCCCTCGAGATCCGAGCGTGGACGACTCTGGGCGAGCGTGGGACGGCGGCCGCTTCCTGCGGACGATCCGCATAGCGAAGCCAGTAGTTCTAGCAGAGGGAGAATCAGGCAGCAGCGTTAAAACCCTCTGTAAGAGAAAGAAGACTGGCGGCAGCTGACGGAACTTTCTGACCCCGACGGTACTGCAGAAGACGTGCAGTACCGTGCGCGCAGCGTCCATACGGCCGCGAAAGGCGGCAGGCGTTCCTCCCCCATGACCGGTCACGAGCGCCCTCGGCAAGCAGCGAGCGCGGCCAGCGACGACGCGCGAGGAGCCATGGCGGACGACGAGGAGCCCGACTGCTGCCCGCTGTGCATGGAGGAGCTGGACCTGACGGACAAGACGTTCAACGCGTGTCCATGCGGCTACCAGGTGCGTCGCGGCGCTGCCCTCGAGCGGGCCTGTTGGTGGCGGGCGGAGGTCGCTAAGACTCGACCGACGCCAGGTGTGCCTCTGGTGCTGGCACCAGATCAAGAACGAGTACAACGGACTCTGCCCCGCGTGCCGCGCGCCGTACGCGGAGCTGTCCAAGCACAAGAACCCGCTGGACCGCGAGGAGTGCGTAGCGTTCTTTCGGACTGTGGAGGACCCACGTGGATGCCATGTGGACCTAAGTGGACACGGAGGACCAACCGTGGCTCTGGCCGTGCGTGTGCAGCGTGCTGCGGCGCACCAAGCAGCGCAAGCAGCGAGAGAAGAGCGAGCGCCGCTCGGCCGGGCAACGCCCGCCGCCCGTGAACCGCAAGAGCCTGGCCAACGTGCGCGTCATGCAGCGCAACCTCGTGTATGTCATCGGGCTGCCACAGTACTTCGCGGACGAGGAGGTGCGTGTGGCCGCAGGTGTGTGTGTGTGTGTGGACGGCGTGGACGGTGGGACTCAACTGCTGGCGCAGGTGCTGCGCTCGGACGAGTGCTTCGGCCAGTACGGCAAGATCGTCAAGGCCGTGGTCAACAAGGCGCACCTGCACGGGGACCGCTCTAACGCCACGGCCAGTGCCTACATCACGTTCGCGCGCAAGGACGACGCGCTGCAGTGCATCATGGCCGTGGACGGGTTCCTGCTGGACGGCGCGCTGCTCCGGTGCGCTCCAGCCGCGCTCACTGTTTCTTGCTTCGACATTCGACACATGAACTGACTGACGACTTTTTCCAGAGCCTCATTCGGGACCACCAAGTACTGCAACTTCTTCCTGCGCAACCTCCAGTGCAACAACCCCGAGTGCTTGTACCTGCACGAGCTCGGCGACCCGGAGGACAGCTTCACCAAGGAGGAGATGCAAACGGGTGTGTTGCCATCACTAACATTTTTGTTTCCAACTTTTCCTATCCAACTTTTATTTTGTCTTACTTTGGTGAACGCAGCGCTGCACTCGGGCAAGGCGTTCCGGGAGGTCACAGGTGTGTCGACGGGGTCGGATTCGCGCGTGGGCTCCAGGTTCCCGCCGGCTCCCGGCCGACGAAACGATCGGTATAGGGATGAGGACGACGACGACGACCGGACAGAGCTATATTCTTCATCTTCGCCTTCATCCACACCACCTCAGCCTGCTGCTGCTGCCGCCGCCGCCGCCGCTGCATCACCTTTGCCAGTTGTTGGACGAAGACGACCAATTGGGACACCAAGCCACACATCAAGACACGCAACTACATCTAGCAGATTGGAATCAAGCGAAGACTCCAGTCCAGGCTCTATTTCTCCCGGATCTCGCCATTTACCTGGAAGTGTTTGTCGAGACGAGCCGTATAGTAAGATCGTGGCAGGCACAGCAAGCCCTCGGCCACCGGCAGCAGTGGCAGCATTAGAAGAACAAAACACATCAAGTGCAACGAGTACAGTAACAGAACCTGCAGCATCTATAGCAGACACATCAACCAAGCCCAACCTGCGGGTGGATACCTCGGTTGGCCGTGAAGACAATACAGAAGTCGTGGAGACAGTCGTGGGTCCACTCGAAGCGCTGAAGCTTGCAACTGGCTCAACTGTTGCACAGCCTGCGTGGGCACAACCGTTTCCGAGTACGGTGACAGCCCGTTCAGATGATGTTGATGACACTGATGCCGCACTGGGTGGAGCTGTGTTTAGCCCCTTTGGCCTTGGCTTCGACGGTGGCATCCGCGATAGTAGTAGCACAAGCAACGATGCTGCATGGCCGAGTACCGCGACGATGGATGCACCTCCACTGCCACCTCAATCAGCGCTATCATCCTCGTCGTTCGCATCGATTGATGCAATCTTCAGCCAGCGTACTGAGTCATCGACGGCGCTTGCAGGGCTCTTGGGTGTGGAACTCAGCTCGACACCTCTGACACATGGCACCCCCACAAACGGCACTTCGCGGTTCGCGTTTGCAAACTCGCGCGTCGACTCGCGTAGGAGCTCGCTCTCGCATGACAGGAATCTGTACGACAATCGCCAGTCGTACAGCGGATATGACAGGCCCTCAACTTTCTCTTCGCCGCATGATACGTCAATGTTCCCACCACTGGGTGCCGCGCAGTCGGCGACGGCGTCTATGCCACCACTTCCGCCTAGTGGCGGGTCGTACCATGGCTTGCATCGCACTGCAAGTATGCCGAGTAACACAATGGGTAGCATGATGGGCGACTCGAGCAGTGGCAATGGGCTGGCGTTCCTCCAGCAGATGCTGCCGAATGTCAACATCAGCTACGGCGGTGACTTCCCAAACTCGGCGAGTGCACAAGGACCACCACCCTCGTCAAGTGGTCGACGTCTGTTCCAACGCAGCCACAGCACTGGTGGAGACCCCGCACGAGCACCCGTTGACATGGATGCCTGGCAAACTGGCTCGGGCTTTGCATCAAGCGCGGTCCCATCATTTCACGACCCGGCAATCGTGTCGCTGTCAGCAGGAAACACCATGCCAAGCGGCTTCTACGGCGACAATGAAGGAGAGCGTCGCTTCAATTCTTTTGGCGACACGTTCCGACAATCAGGCTCGCTGCTGAAGTAGGTTGGAGACAGCGACACCCATCCACAAACAATCACAGACAGCCCACAGGATTCGTTTTTGCTTTTTTCTCGAAACAATGAAACGTGAGTTCGCCAACGATGTCAAATTGCCAAAGATCATTTATAGTCGGCGGTATTGTGCGACTTCTCGGTAGGCGACCCAGTTGGGATGCGAGACAGCTACAGAAATCATAGATCAGAGGACTCACACAGCGGTCGAGAGCGACAGCACAATGCGGCTGCAGATCAAGACTCCTTGTCAGAGACCACAAAGAGTCGTGGTAAAAGATTATCGGTCACCGTTGAGGGGATGAACATTGGGGCAGGTATGACAGTTGTTGAGGACATGACAAGTGGCGCACAAGTTGAGGAATTGGATTATGCATGCAATCCCACGGGGGATTTGGAGAGCTTGAAGGATGGCGACGATGATATTGCTCCCTGGATCCGTGCAAACTTTCCGTTTATCCGGAGCGCAGCTGATATCAATGAATTGCTTGTTTGTTCCAAACCGTCCAATAATGAAACTCACGTATCTCTGAGATTGCCACCACCGCATCCGCTCTCCCAGAGCTGCGAGGAGTGTGCTGCCCAGCATATTGTGGTCGCTTGCAGCGACTGCCAGCTAAAACTTTGCTGGCGTTGCGCTGACGCAATACATATCGTGGGTGCTACATGAAGGATTAAGACGCCTTGATATGACACTAACAAGTCCCTTTATGTTTTCTAGATTCCTGCATTCGAAGATCATAGCATCCAGCTTACGAGCAGCTCTAGCGCACTTGATAAACGCGAAATTGCCCCCGGCATCGAGGCCGCCTCACCATACCAGGAAGACGTCTCCTCTGTCACTGCAGACAGCACCGTCGATCTGCAAAAACTTTCGAGTGGAGCCAATGTGTTGTTTATCGCATCTGACTGTGGTCGCTGGCCTCAAGAACTCCTCCACGGTGTTGTCGTCAGCTCTGCGTTAGTTACTGCTATTGGCTCAAATGGCCATCCTAGCTCATTTTGCCGTGTTATCTGGCTTCGAGGAGTTGAATCACTAGCAAATGGCACATTTCGTGCTAATCTCGTGCTTCCGGTGCGTTCGCCGCATCGCATTGCTTCAGTGGTTCCCCTAGATGTTTTCCCGTCAAGACTCGCAGCACTTCGAGCTGTTGCGATTGCCGAAGCACTCGCTCGTCGATCGCGCCGACACGCCGTCGCCTCCGCGATTGTCAATCAAATCTCCCCACCTACTCTGTTTCCGACACCTCACCAGGTTGAACAAATTCGTGCCAACGCTCTTGAACTCGTTGGACAGCGAGCAATCGAATTCCGACTATCCAAATCTGACGATGACCACTTTCTTGACGCCCTCGCAGCTGGATTATGGGACCTTAGCAAGTGGCTTACTCTGTCTGTTGGGGAGTCAATTGTTCAGGAGTGGGAGGACGAGGATGTTGAGGCTCTTGCCAACAACTCGCATCAGCACCAGGAAAGCTGGCCGCCGCCAAAGAGGGAGCTCATTCGCTTCTTCACTCTCGAGACGTGTAGCTTGACACTACCTGAAAACGAACGATCCGAGCAACTGCGACGCGTTGTGCACAGGCTCCTTTTCGTGTACATGGGCTTTGCTTGGGCACGATGGCACACATTTTTGCGTAGAGATCGAGAAAGAAAACGCAAGGAACATCGGACTCAATCTGCACAAGTAATCCAACGCTGGTGCCGGGGGAGATGGCGTCGACAAAACCATAAAACACTAATGTCAAGTCGATCAATGTTGACAATGGCTCTGTCGATGGATGAGATTGAGCAGACATACCGACAGCGACAAAGCGCGGCGCGGTCTCTTTTTCATGTGCTCAAAACCCAGTCGGAGAAACGCATGACCCGTGCCCTGCGGAAATGGGAGCAAGCCGCAGAACTCAGCAACCCGCAAGTGCAGCGTCGAATTGCATGCGTCCAGCACAATTCGACATGGCATCCTAGCCACGGAATGAGTGGAGCCAACGCCACTTCAGCAGAGCCCTCACGAGTTCCATTACCGACTCGACTGCCACGAATATTTGCTAAAGCTACTCCTGATGGACGTGTTATCGCAGAGGACGTTGCTCGGTATCATCAATTTAGGGCAACCCACGCTGGCCCAACATCGGGTTCATACTGGCTGTTGCGAGGCCGTGTGCTACTTGGCGCTCATCCTTGCTCACCGTCGCATTTGTCAAAAGGAAAAAGAGTTGCTGGTGGAATTTCTAATGGCGGGGCTCCTTTAGGAGTCGGCAAGGATCCAATCACGAGTATTCTGCTTGAGCAAGTGAACGCTTTTGTATGTTTAATGGACGCGCGTGAGCTAGAAGATTTGGAGGAACAAATTGCCGGGAAAGAATGCAACTCCCTGTCAAATGTTGACCGCAGCCGCTCGCAAACCCAAGAAAAGCCAAATACTACAGCTAATACGTCGACTAGATGGCAGTTTGAGAAGCTGATTCGACAGCGTTACGATGCGCTTATGATGGAGCTTCGAGCCGGAAAGAAGCGAGCAGATCGGCAGCTCGAGCTCGCATTGCGGGCAGAGGCAGAAGCTAGTGAAGCGTTAGAAACATGTCAAGCCTCACGCAGATCGACCCAAGGAGACGTCACCGACGCTGAGCTTGCTCTAGAAATGGCGGTAGCACGCTCGGAACTTTCCCGTCAGCATGCGGCGACGGCTCATGAAGCTGTGACTCGTCTTGAAATGCGGCTTGAATTTGACCATTTACCGATTCGATGTGACGGGACCCCTGGTGACGGTGTGAATCTCCCGTCTCCTGGCCCCCAATTGGATGTGGAGCAGTCCGTTCAACTGGTCAAGGCGTTGGAGGAGCGGCTTCGCGCTGGGCAAAACATGTTTGTGTTCAGCAAAGATGGTCATGGGCGTACAGGGCTTGTTGGCGCGTTACTCTTTGGTCGTTTGTACGGGCTGCCAGCTAGTGAGGCACTCGAGAGGGTTCAGCGGCATCATGACTGCCAGTCGCGATACCACCCTACCAGCACTTCTAGTGTTATAATCCCGGCATCTCCGCATTCTGCACGTCAAGTTACTCTGGTCCGCGCAGCGTTAGCATCGACAACAGATGCGATCTACGCCAGTGTGACGCGAGAGAACCCTGAAGAGGGCTTTTTGTCCCGGCGAGCAGCAAAACGAGGCTTGCTAGGAGCTCCGCTGTTGGTATCGGATGGTGGGCTGGTGCATTCAGAGCCTGATGAGGCACAGCGCCGAGAACAGTTGAATGAGCTTAAAAGAGACCAGCGCGTTGCTGCAAGGGAGACGGCAAGTCAAAGACTCCAGTGGAATCGGAGAAAGGAAGGAAGAGAAAGAGAAGCTATGGCTAGAGAGGACGAAAATGTCGAGGGAGGAGAAATAGAGGTATTGCTAGTGCTTCATGACGTAGTTCGCAGAATCTGAAAAGCAGACGTAGAAAGCAGCAAAGTAGCAAGCACGAAAGAGCAGCATCAAAGAACGGGCATTTATAGCTGGTGTTATGGTGACCGCCCTTGATTCGCGACCTATATACCTACGAATTCAATGCATCGAGTTGCCTCGTGGCTGCGCACAGCGCCATGCAATCACATGATAGTGCAGCCAGAGCCTCCTCCAAGGCCAACACAAGTCCCCTTCGCTGAGATCTCGGCCTCGTCCGGGTCCTCCTCAACAATTGTTGTGGAGCTGACCGTCGTCATTGTAGCAGCCGTCGCAGGCGCGTCGCTCGTGGCCGTGAACGCCTCGGAAATAACTACTTCAGCAGCCGACGTAGACTCGGTCGGTGACATCGGTGACTCCACGATAGTATTAGGCTCTGCTGCCTTCGCTGACGTCTCGGTTGCAGGAGCAATCTCTGCATCCACAGCTGTTGCGTCTTTGGCTGGCGTTGGGGTTGGACCATCGACTGCAGCCTCCACCATCCCGGTCGTCGAGTGCTCTGCCTCACGCTCCGATGCCGCTGACCGCTCCATTACACTACTGGCGGGTGGCGAGTTGGTCGTTGACTCGTCCGTGGTTGGTGGTGCCACGGCTTCAGGTTCCTCGGCTTTCACGGGACCAGCCGTCGGGCTGGCTGGAGCCATGACTGACATGGATGTCTGGCTCACCAAGCTACCGTGGCGGCTGCGAGCGTCCATCTCAGACGCGTCGCTGTCTACGCGGTCGGCGCGGCTGAGTTCATCAGCCTTGGCTGGGTCGTTGGCGATCGCATCGGCGTTCTTGACGAACGAGCACGTCCGGGTCTTGCCCTCCAGCTTGTCGATAGTAAAAACGAGCGGCTTGCTGCCCTTGGTCACACCGCAGCCGACAAAGCCTTCTGGAGCGTCCGACTTGGTTTTTTGGAAGAGCGCGAGCGGCTGGTTGTACGTCTTGCGAATGCGGTTCGAGTCGACAACAGAGAGACGAACGTCTGCGTCTCCGCTGTGAACGATCTGAGCGTGCGAGAGGCAGTCATCAGAAGACCGACACAGAGCCAACGAGTTGGGGAACCGGGGAGCACGCACCGTATCAGGCGTGAAGCCGTCCTTCTCGACTGCCAGGAACATCTCGCCCTTGATGCCCATCTGGTGTAGCGTCACTCCATCGCGAATGCCCGAGACTTTGTTGTTGAGCGAGTAGCCATTGCCGTCCGAAGTTCTCAGAACGAACGGAGTGCTGTATGTAAGAGGCGCATTCGGTGCAGCCTGCTTGTCACCTCGTGCTGGCGAGCTGTTGTCAAGATCGAAAGAGGTCGTTAGTGATTGCCCCATTCGAATAGAGAAAAGGCCCGAGATGCTTACATAATGAACTCGGCCTGCTTGAAGGCGAGGCCATCTTTACACGGTGGCATCACCAGCATCACCTGGTTGTTCTTGCCCTGTTCGATGAAACCCAGCGTCTTCAGCTCAGCCTGATTGCTGGTGGTCGCAGCTTTTAGCTGGACGACATCGCCAAAGTGAATCTCGCTCATGGCTGTGTCGTGCTTGCTTGCTTTGTGCAGAAGTCTTTTCCCCTCTTGCGGCCCGAGCGGAGAGTCGAGGAATGCCAAAGCAACGGCTACAGCCTCGAAACGACCACCTCCAATGCCCCAAATCCCCAAAACCGACGAGCACTATTGATAGTTCTCGAGTGGTGGGAGATCGCATCCACGGCGACAATATCGCCCAAGTGGTCTTGCCTTGGACGGATTTAGCATGCCCGGCTGGGAATAGCTCGATAAGACAGCTCGAAGATGACAAGCAGAGGTGACGCGACCGAGCTGGCCAGCTTGTTGGCCTGCTTGGCATTTGACTGTACAAGTGTTTGAAAATCGTATCGGCAAGCGCAAACGCACCATGGAATAGTAACTTCGTTAGGGTGTCAAATCCAACAAGGGCAGACTGCGAAAGCAAAAGGCAGTAATCGAATCGAGTAGGCACGCAACAAGCACAGACGTACACAACCACATTCTTCTTCGTTCGTCTACTCTCCACCTCTCGACCCCACCATACTCCCGCTCCGTCCCCTCACACTTGCACGCACACAGCTTCCGCGATGCGGGTGTTCGATCCTTCCGCAGGCGTTGCATCGAAGACGATTTGCGTCGAGGGGAGGCGGGGCGGTACGTTCTACAAACTTGTCGCACTGGCAGACTCGTGCCGACTAGCCGTGCATCTCCGACGTCGGCATGTACGTGAAGCCCTCGAAGTGGGCTTGTGCGCGGTGCGTGGCGCCCAGCTCTTGTGTGACGGGCGAGTCGCGGGCCAGCTCGCGCGTAAAAATGTTGGCAACGTTGGTCGTGTCCGCCTCGCTAGAGACGACAGGCTTGAACGGCGGCTCAATCTCGCGCTTCATCAGTAGGTCCCAGTCAATGCTCGCAAAGAACGGGTGGTCCATGATTTCTTGAGCACCCGAAGGGCCCGAGCCAAGTCGCTTAGCCGGGTCGCGTCGCAAAAGCTGTAGTCATCAGAAAGTATGGTAAGTTTTCGTGAACGAAGTAAAACATGGGAATTAAAAAGAGGTCGCACCCCGGTGAGGAGGTCCTTGGCGTCCTCAGAGAAAGACTGAGTAAACACAACATCACGATGCAGAATGTTGTGGAACATGCGCTTCCGGTTTCGGTCGAAGAATGGTGTCTGTGAAAAGCAGTCGTCAGCAAATCCATAGTATAAATCCATAAAACTTCACAACGCACCTGGCCGGTCATCATCTCGTACAGCAGCGTGCCGAAGCCCCACCAGTCGACAGCCTTACCGTACGGCAGACCCTTCAGCAGCTCGGGAGCAATGTACTCGGCGGTACCACAGAACGTCTTGGCGCCGTCAGGCACGTCCACATTCTCCTTCGACAGACCGAAGTCCGTCAGCGAAATGAAGCCCTTGTCGTCCATAAGAATGTTTTCAAGCTTGAGGTCACGGTAGGCAATGTTCAGGTCGTGCAGGTGTGCCATAGCGAGCAGCAGCTGAGCAGCGTAGAAGCGAGCACGCTTCTCGCTGAACTTGCGCGACTTGCGCAGGTGGAAGAAGAGCGAGCCACCGTTGTAGTAGTCCATGACGAGGTAGAGCTTGTCCTCGTTCTGGAACGCATACCGCAGGCGCACGACGAAGGGGTGATCGATGTCTCGCAGGATGCGGCGCTCCGACTTTGTGTGCTCGACCTGGTTCTTGGCGAACACCGAGGCCTTCTTCAGCACCTTCATAGCGTAGATGGCGTTCGCATTGACCATGTTGTCGGGCACCTTTTTGCGCACGAGCATGACCTTGCCGAAGGCGCCCTTGCCGATGACCTTGAGCAAATCGAAGTCCTCGACCGAGAGTTTCGAGTTGCCCGCCTGGCCGGCGTTCGACTGCGTGCGGCCGTTGTTGTTGCCGTTGTCGGACATCTGCGTGTCGGAGCGCGCGCGCATGGCCATGGCGGCGGCGTCGGGCGTGTTGGCCGCGTCGCTGGCCGTGCGGTTGAGCCGCGGGTAGGCCGGGGCCTGGTTGCCGCCGCTGTTCATAGTGTTGTTGTTGGGCCGCGGGCCCTCGGTCGCGCACTCGGTGCAGACGCGCTGGGCCGTGCTAGACCCCGGCAGGAAGAGTCTGTCCCGCGAGCACGCGTTGCAGACGGCCCGGTGGCACATGCGGCAGTGGTGGCGGCGGTCGAAGAGCGTGAAGTGGAACAGGCAGAGGTTGCAGTGCTTCTCGCTGCCGCCGGGCCCGAAGCGCGAATTGTTGGCCTCGCGGCGCGACGTCTGCCGGTCGAGCGTGGGCGGGTTCACGCCGCCCTGGCCGCCACCGTTGGCCGGGTTGGCGCTCATGAGCGCGCCGGGCGCCGACATGGGCGGCGTGGGCACGGGTTTCTCTCCGTCGACGTACGTGTTGGCGTCGCGCACCTCTAGGAAGCGGAAGAGCGCGTCCTGGATCGTGTTGATGCAGAAGGCCGTGACGTAGTAGTGGTTCGAGTGCATGCGCGGCGGGCGGCCGGCCGAGAGACACGTGCAGCCCGTGCGGTGCGGCGCGTCCCCGTCGAGCCTGCTCTGGAAGGGCAGGTCGTTGCTCTCCCAGTACATGGTGCGGTGGGCGAGGATGGACTTGACGGATTGGGCGTCGCCGTCCTCGATGCGGTGGCTGGACTCGACGAGCGCGATGGCTCCGTTGCGGCGCATGAGCTGGTCGCCGCGCGAGTGCAGGAGGTACTTGATGAGCACGCCGCCGTACGAGTAGCCGAGGAAGTAGACTCGGCGCGCGGGGCAGCGCGCGACGAAGTGGTCCCAGACCGAGTCCATGTGCTCCTCGGGCGAGGCCGAGCCCGGAATGGGGACGCGCTGCTTGCCGTCGCGCAGCACGATGACGTTCTTGTTGGGGTTGGCCACGAGGATGCCGTAGCCCTCGTCGAGCGCCTTGCGGAAGTAGGCGAGCATCGAACCCGAGTGGACGCCCGTGTGCAGCACGAGCCCGCGCGACCAGAGCCCCGGGTAGAGCCCGCGCGAGACGGCCACGAAGACCAGCAGCTTCTTGCACGAGTCGAAGTTGCTCGAGACGAACACGTTGGCCTTGACGGGCGCGTCCGCGGACGGCAGGAACACCTCCCGGAAGCCCAGCTCGCGCTTCATCGAGTCGTGCACGTACTTGACCACAGCGTTGATGATCTCGTCCTGGTGGACCGCCATGTCCGTCTCGTCCAGCAGCCCCTTGCCCGTCGCCTTGAGCTGGATCATACCGCTCGCGTCCATCGTGTACAGCGGGTGCACGAACGGCAGCGGGCTGCCGCGGCCCCCGCCGTCCGCACCGGACGCGGACGGGCCCGCGGCCAGCCCAGAGCCGTTAGACGCGTGGCCGCGCGTGGACGGCTGGCCGCCCCGCGTGGACGCGTGCTGCGGCTGCGGCTGCGGCTGGCCCCGTGTGGACGGGTGGCCGTTCCACGAGGCCGGCGGGTAGTCGGCGCCGTTGCTCATGGTGCGGCCGGACGACGAGTGCGGGGCCGGCGCCATGACGGCGGCCGGCGCGGCCGGGTAGTACTTGTCCGGCGCCTTGCCCTTGGACTTTTTGCGGTTCCACGGGAAGCGGAACGACATGGCTGCGGATGGGGCGCGGACGCGGACGAAGGTTAGCGGGCGCTGGGATCCGTGCGGACGGGGACGCGGACGCGGACGCGGCTGAGGACGCACCTGCGGACGCGGATGCGGCTGCGGACGCGGATGCGGATGCGGACGCCCGGCCGGCCTGGGACTCGAGCGGCGGACGCGGACGCGGTCGAACACTAGAGTGGCTCGGCGCGAGGCGAGGCGAGGCGAGACGGGCAGGACGCGGACGCGCCGCCCCCTCCAAGCCAAAGCAGCGGGGGAACTGGACGTCGCCCTCTTCCTCGGCCGAAAAGTACGTACGTCAGCGCCGCTCTCGGCGTTTGTATGCCGGGCCGCCGCGGCTAGGGCGCAGGATTTGCGGCCCCCTGATTGGGCCACGCACCGGTCACGAGAGGACGACAAGCTGGCGACCGGCGCCCTCTCTTGCAGTTTGTATGCGGACGACGGACGACGGCTTCTCCTCGCGCGCATAGGACTGGAGGCGCCTGCTGCGACCGACTGGCGCGCTCACCCACAGCTTTCGCTCGCGTCGTCCGCTCGCGCCGCCGACTGGAGCGAGCCCCCGAGCACGGGCAGCCACTGTACTCTACCACCAAGGCACTGTACTTGCAGTGCAGTGATGTCGGCGTCTTCCGGTAGCTATGCGACTGCAGCGCGGCCAACGGAGGATGCCGATGCGAGGAGAGCCACGTGAACCACAGTCGGGCGCGGTAGGCGCCGCCTGTGCCGTCGTCGGCATAGAGCCAGGCCGGCGGCGAGTGCTCAACGATTTACGCAACCCTCTGTCTTTTATCTAATTCGCACTGATTTACGATAAAGCCGCGGGCGGATCGCGCTGAACAGCGGCCACGCCGGCCTCGATCTTGCTGAACGAGATGAGATGGCTCCGGTCCTCGTTTGTACCGTACAGTAGGCTTGGTTGTGGCGCCGCCCGCCTGCCTGCAAGATGCAACACTGCTACACGTGTGCGCTGTTCGATTGCGCCGTAGAGTACCGTGGCTTTCCGTCCCCTGGCCTTTGCTGACCCTGCCTGCCACGTTGAATCAGATACGGACGTACACGTAAATACCACCTGTAACGCGTTGAACTGACTCGCTTTTCTTAGTTGGCTTCATAGTTTCTCGATCTTTGGGGGGCGCCCACACGACACGCACTTACTGTACTCCTGCTGCTTCAACTTGGCCGACGCACGCCGTCTCACTTCTCCGACAGCACGCACAGCAGCTGCGGCACCACCTCGATGCGGAACGGGCCCGGCAGCGGGAACACCTCGCCGTCCACGTTCAGCGGCGTCTCGCTCACGGGGTCGATGACCATCGCGCGCACCTTGTGGTAGCCCACGATCTCCGACTTGAGGTAGTCGCCGCCGATGTAGCGCACGCCCAGGTCCAGCGTCTGCGCGAACGTGCCCTTGCGCGAGTAGATGAGGTCCAGGTTGCCGTCCGACGGGTGCGAGTACTTGGCCTCGAAGTAGACGTTGGACGCGCCCATGGTCGTGAACTGCCCCTCCTGCTGCTGCCACCGATCGCCGAACTTGGCCTCGCTCGCCGGGTGGTAGATGGCGCTCGCGTCGCCCATCCACAGCTTGGTCGTGTACGACTCGTCGTACACGCTGCACATCTCGATGTGGTGCTGGTCGTCCGCGTCCTTGTCCATAATGTCAAAGTACGTGCGCAGCACCTGCTCGCCTGTCTTGTCGTCCACGGGCACCGAGTCCGACAGCACGTACTGCACGCGGCACACGTGCTTGCGCGGCGCGATCACCACGCGCTTGACCTTGAGGTACATGTAGCGGTACACGCCCAGCCAGCGCGTGGCCTCCGACTCGAGCGCGATGTCCGAGCCGACGCCCCAGCTGATGCCCGTGCACGAGAACTCGCGGCGCGTCGAGCCGTCCTCGTTCTGGCCCTCGACCGCCATCACGTCCAGCGGCCGGATCTTGCGCTTGATGATGCAGTACACGGACGCCTCGTGGGTCGGCGTGCCGACGCCCACGCCGAAGGCGTTGTCCGTGCCGGCGCAGATGAGAGACACGGGCGTCGTGGCCACGAGGTGGCGCCACTCACTCTCGGGGCGAGAGAAGACGCCGTTCATAAACTCGTTGACGGTGCCGTCGCCGCCCACGAAGACCATGGCCTCATACTTTTTGCTCAGGTCGAAGCTGGCGCCGATGTCACGAGCGTGGCCGCTGTAGGTCGTCTCCTCGACGTCGCACTCGATGCCCGCGAGCTCAATGAGCGCCTGCCACTTGCGCCATACCTCTCGGCCGCGGCGCTTGCCCGAGTGCGGGTTGACGACCACCTTGATCTTGCGCGTGGCTGCCATCGGCACGCGCGCGGACCACTTGGCCAGCGTCTGGAAGGCCTGCAGCCACCGGCGGGCCTCCTCAAGGTCCTCGAAGCGGACGTGCAGGGTTTCGTACTCTCGCTTGAGGCGGCGTTCGCGCTCTCCGCGGCCGGGGCTCATGAAGTGCACCGTGAGTTCGTGGGCCTTGCTTCCGTCGGCAAGGCTGGCGGCCAGGATGTCGTCGTGGCTGAGGCGCACGCCCTTGACCTTCTTGCGGAAGGTCGAGGTGCGCCGCGCGCAGAAGCCGTCGCGGTCGATCTGCGCGTCGACGGCGCGCCAGACGCCGGCGGCGTTGCGCAGTTGCACGCGTGCGGCCACGCAGCACTCGATCGGGAACTCGCGCAGGCGCAGCGAGTGCATCTCGCGCACCACGTCGCGCGCGGACGCGGCCGTAGAGAAGCGGAAGCGCACGCGGCGCTCCTCGATGGCCTCGACGGCGGCGGCACGGCGCGGGCAGCTCCAGCTCTGCGCGCGCGCGAGCGCGGCGGGCGCGGCGTCCTTGTCCGCGTGCTCGTCGCTGGCGGGGCTCTCGGCGCGCGCGCTGTCGGCGTCGCTGTCCTGCGTCTCGAGGCGCTGCAGCTGGCGCTTGGCGGCCGACAGCGGCACGGCCACGGTCGTCGCGCGGCGGAAGTGCGCGCGCGGCGCCTGCTCCTGCTGCTCGGCCGCGTCGCTGCGCTGGCGCTCGACCAGGCGCTCCCACGCCAGCCGCTTGCGCGCCAGCTCGCGGTCGGGCCCCGCGTGCTTGGACAGCGTCGACAGCGCGCGCGCGTCCTGGTCTCGCTGCTCTGGCTCGTCGTCCGAGTCGTCGCCCTCGTCGTCGTCCGAGTCGTCGCCCTCGGGCGCGTCCAGCACCACGTCCACGTCGTCCGCGAGGTCCAGCGCCAGCCGCTGGTCCAGGCGCGGGCCCACTGCAGCGCCGCCCTCGGGCTCGCCCAAGGCCACGGCTGCCACCATGTCGTCTTCGCGAAACTCCCGCCTTTTGCTGTTGGGAAAGCGACGAAAATGGAAAGTGAAGGCACACTGCCAGTCGGCGGAAGAACGTCTCACGGCAAGTGAACTTTCTCACTCACTCACGGCTCTTGGTTTCAGTATGCCACGTGTTTACGGGCCGGCCATACCCGACAAGGCCGACTCCATCCTTTGTCCCGTATCGATTTATTCAAATACAACCGGCATACATTTTACGTTTACCTCTAAACTTTCGCGCCACTAATTTAACCAGCGCACTTGTTTGAACGGGTTGTTTGCACGCTCGAAGAACGCGATGATGGCGCCTCGCGATTACGAGGGCGCCGCTGTTTGCGCCCCTCGCAAGCGCGATTTCGGGCGCCACGAGTGGTGGTGACGCCAACCGCGCGCGTCGCAATGGAGGACTCGGGGGAGCAGCAGACTGTCGGTAGTTGAAGCGGCTGCGCGTGTCTGGGCGCTTCCAGCGGTGCTACAGGGCTGCTAGATGTATAACAGCGTGGAGAATCCACTCGGATACTTTGCGGGGCGGAAAATCCCGCGGCGAGGCCAGGCCAGGCCAATATCAGCAAGTGTACCCTACAGCATTGTAGATGTGGACTCCGTCGCGTCGCCGGTGTTCCGCGCCTGCATCTGTGGCGGTTTGTGGCGGGTCAACTCGCTCCTCTATGACCGATTCGCGTTGCTTGAACTGGCGATTCGTCTACAACACGTCCAGTTGCGTTACAAATCGCACGAAATGCGTCGTAAATTTGTGCCTCGAGGCCGGAGCGAGACTGGCGCCCGCTGCCGCCCCGGCCTCTATCGTTGATACGCAGCGCTCCGGGCTCGGCTCGCTACAGCTGCTGGGAAAACTTTGGTGCAAATTTCGCCCGCGTCCACCACGACGTCGCGGGCAGTCCATTGTACACATGATGTATTGCGGCGCGTGCTGGGACAGCTCTCCTTCTCCGTACCACATGATATCATACGTGTAATAGCGGAGACCGCGCCGATGACTTACTTCATGGCGGCCGTGGAACTTGCACTGGAAAGTCCCGCGAATGATACATGGTACCCGAGCGTATCGCACACGCACAGCTGGCTAGCAGATCTCGACGTCCTCGGGCCGGCAGCGGAAGCCCTGCACGATCTCGATCTCGTGCAGCGCGCGCACCTCGGGCCGGGGCAGCAGCCAGGATGTGCGGAAGCCGTCCGTCCCGCAGATGACGCTCAGGTGCCGCTCGAGCCGCGACTTGGACTTGGACCCGCCGCGCGCCGCCAGCTGCTGGGCGATGATCGAGTAGATCGGGTCCAGGTAGATACTGTAGAGCTCCATGGCGAGCATGGCCCCGCAGAAGAGCCCGAACACGCTCGCTGCCGCCGCCAGCCACAGCCCGAGCTTCCCGGGCACCTGGCCGGGGTTGAAGCCGCACCAGTACAGCCCCTTGCTACAGAACAGGTACTGCAGCAGCACCAGCGACACGACGTGGAAGCTCGTCACCGCCACGTACAGCAGCAGGAGGAGGAACGCCTTGTGGTTGCCGATGCCCACGCAGTTGTTGATCCACGGACTGTCGCGCAGCACGAGTCCAGGGGTGAGTATTTAGCTGAGCTCACCGCCGGCTCGAGTCGGAAAGCAAGCCGCTCGCACCAGTGGTGGTCATGCAGGATGACGCAGCGTTCGCAGGTGTCGCAGTGCATGGCCCTGCGGCGGTCGTTGGTGTTGGCATCAACAGCCGATAGGCAGCCTATGGAGCAGCCTCCACGCACCTGGACGGCCGGTAGAAGTCGCACTCGTCGCAGAAGACGAGCAGCGAGCCGTCGTCCTCGGTGAGCTCGAACTCGCGCAGCGGGACCTCGGCCTCGACCTCCTCGTACTCGCTCTCGGCGCCGTCGCCGTCCTCCTCGCCGCTTCCGCCGCCGCCGGGCACGAAGCCTCGCAGCGAGGCCGGCACCGTGCCCGGGTTGGTCGTGAGCGCCACCAGGTGGCTCCAGAAGACGAGCGAGAAGAGCGCGAGGAACCAGAACGCCTGCAGCGCGCCGCGCGGCGAGAGCAGCCCCACCGACTGGTCCACGGCGCGCAGCACGCCCCAGAGCGCCAGCGCCATGACGCACCACGCGAAGGTCGCGATCATGAGCCCCGCGGGGTCCCACACGATCCACCAGCGCCGCCCGGCGGCCGACGCGCTCCTCCGGGCCATGACGAGCGACTGCGGGCGGATTGCGGCGGCACCCGGTCGAACCCGCGAAACGCATCGAACTGACCAACCGCATCGACATCTCAGCAACAACTTTCCAACATGGCCATCCCACCATCAGGACTTCATGTCATGAATTTCCTTGTGAATCATCGACACAATGACCTAGCTGCCTCGCTACTCGCTCCCAACTGCTCTCAGCCACATCTCCATGTACGGCTTCACTTCGAGCGCCTCCACTGCGCCGCGATCGAACTGCTCAGGGTAGTTTTCCATGAGCCACTTCACAATCGCGAGGTCGTTGCGACGGTATGCGTCTTGAAACGCTCTCGGTGAGCAGCCCTCGGATCGGTGTCGACGAAGGTACAGGAGCACATACATCTTTCCATGCGCCGCAGCGTTATCCATCGCCTTTGTTGTGCACCCTTCCTCTCGATTCTCGTGTAGCCAACGAACAATGTCAACATGACCGGCAGCCGCAGCATAATCCATCGCGTTGGTTGTGCAGCCTTCCGAGCGATTCTCGTGCAGCCAACGCAACATTTCCAAGTTTCCCAAAGTAGCAACTTCGACCATCGTAGAGCTCTTGCAGCCTTCGGTGCGATTCTCGTGCAGGAATCGCACGATATCCAAGTGGCGGCGAACTGCTGCTCGGTCCATGGCCCAAGCCGTGCAGCCTTCGACTCGATTAGAATGCAGGAACTTGACCACATCGAGATGGCCATTGCATGCAGCGCCATCCATAGCAACTGGAGAGCAGCCTTCCGACCGGTTCTCGTGCAAAAATTTGACCACATCGAGATGTCCATTGCTTGCCGCACCATCCATCGCGTAAGTTGTGCAGCCCTCTACCCGATTGTCGTGGAGCCACCGAACGACGTCCAGGTGCCCGTTAGTTGCTGCTTGGTCGAATGCCGTCGCCGAACAGCCCTCTTCCCGGTTCTCAGCAAGCCATTTGACCATTGCCAGGTGTCCAGCCGTTGCAGCAGCATTCATTGCAGATGACGAAGCACACCTTGGTCGATTCTCATCCAACCAGATCACCACCTCGCGGTGGTTGTTCATCGCAGCATAGTCGATAGCATACCCGCCTTCATCGTGTGCAAGCGGGTGCAATACTTGGACGATCTCGAGGGAACCATGCATCGCCGCGAAATCAAGCGCTTGAACGATTGTATAGCTATCGAAGTCGTAATGGTTGCTTGTTATCCACTGCACAATGTCACGGTGGCCATTCTGCGCAGCAACCATGAGCACTTCCGACGTCCACATAGCCCCAGTGATCTCCGAGTCGTCGATTTGTCCCTCTGCAACGAGCCACTTGAGAAGGTCGAGTTTGCCGGTTTGAGCTGCAGTCCGAGGCGTCCCCAATGTCGACCAAACAACTGTGAGCCACGGGTAGTCTGCACGCTTAGCCCACTCGATCACGTCTGCATGCCCTGCAGCAATCGCGCCCTTGACGTCAAACTCGTACGTCACGCGATCCCCCTCACCTTCGTGAGTGTGGACATACTCGTCGATGATGGCAACGATCCATTGAAGTGTCTCCATGTGCCCTCCCGTGCCAGCCGCGTCCAGCATCGAGCTGCTATCAGGAACTCGGCAGCCAAACACGCGATCGACCTTCTCGCTCCCAAACTCCTCGGCCTTCGTCCGGAATGAGATGGACGGAGACTCCTCCGTGTGCTCGTGCAGCCACGCCAGCACTTCGAGATGTCCGTTCTTGGCCGCCAGCCACTTCTCCTGCATCCCAAACAGCACAAACGCGCCGCATTCCTCCCGCAGGTACTGGATCACGCCCAGCTGTCCATTCTCAGCTGCCGCCTCCACCGCGTCGGTCACCAGAGTGCGAGGGGCGAAGTCGGTCGTGAGCCACCGCGCCGTCTGGACGCTCCCTCTCCTGGCAGCGGCCGCCAAGGCTCGGTTGAGCTGCCACTCGCGGTCGAAGGCGTCCAGCGGCCGGAGCCTCGCGTGGACGCGGCGCAAAGCGGAGACCGGCGCGGCCCTGGCGCTCGCTTCGGCGACGTCGCAGCCGCCGCTCCAGACGTCCAGGAAGTCGCTGATGGCGCTCGTGACGCCGTCGAGCGCAGCTGCGGCCGCATTCGCGCGCCTGACGACGGCCGCGACGCCCTCCAGCGGCGGTGCGGGCGCCATCGCGTCAATCAAAATGGGACGAACGCCACCAACTGTGTTATTACACTGTAAATACTGACGCAGGAGCGCGGCTCAGCACCCCTGGCCGCCTGCGATCCGCAGGCACGAGGTCTCCTCGATGGACGCCAGGACCACCGTGACGACCGAGTAGACGATGGCCAGGGCCGTGGCCGCGCACACGACGGCGGCCGCGGCCGCGCTGTAGCCTCCGTAGTACCGCAGCTGCTGCACCTCTAGCCGCTGGCGGGCGAGGAACATGGCGGCGCCGACGCTGGCGAGCTGTGCGGCGAAGGCGGCGAGGAAGGCCCACATGACGGTCCAGCGCGTGCGCAGCGAGTCGGCGTCGGCGTCGGGCACGTCCTGGAGGCGGAAGAGCCCGCCGAGGAACTTGCTGGCGGCGTCGGCGTTCATGAGCGCGAGGTTGTAGAAGGTGATGACAAGCCCGTAGGTGGTGGCCTCGAGCCCTCGCGGGGCCGTCTCGGCGATGGGGAGCAGCATGACGAGCTGCCTCGCGGCCGCGGCGGGCGTGGCCAGCAGCCCCGGGGCGTACAGCAGCAGCCACTGGCTGCGCGCAATGTTGAAGACTGTCACGGCGGCCGTGAGCACGCGCACGGCCACGACCCAGGCCGTGGCGGCCGCGAACACGGCCGGCCAGCTCGCGGCCTGGCCCAGCCGCTGCGTGGCCAGCAGCGAGAGCGCGTAGACGCCGCCGCGCACGAGGTCGCTGGCGGACCGCGCGTCCGGACTCACGCGGACGTACCAGCGGGCCACGAAGCCCGAGGCGGCCGCCGGCGCGACGCTGCCCAGCAGCGTGGCCGAGAACATGAAGAGCACCAGCGTCCACACGGCCCGCGCCTGCGCCAGCCGCCAGAGCTGCCGCCCGGTCACCGCCGGCCGCTTGGCGCGGCCCGCGGCCGGAGACTCGAGCAGCACCGCGTCCGCGTCCATGCCGGCCGTCCCCGGGTCCAGGGCCCGGAACGCGGCCGCGGACGCGACGGTCGTGGCCGAGGCCGCGCCTGCGCTGTCCTCGTCGCATGGCGGCCACGGGTCCTCATCCAGCAGCCACAGGGCCGCCGCCGCCGCCAGCAGCGCGACGCCCGCCAGCGACAGCAGCAGCGCGCCGGCGCCGACCGAGAAGGACGCGTCCCCGCCGTAGTCGGCGCCGTTGAGCAGCGCGTCCACCGCGAAGTCGGCCGCGAACATGCCCAGGCAGCGCAGCGCGAAGGTCAGCGTCTGCGTGCGGCCGCGCGCGGCCAGCGGCTCGCGCTGCGCCCACTCGACCATGAGCCCGTCGGCCGCCACGTTGGCCACCAGCGCGCCCACCGTGGCCGCGCCCATGCCGGCCGCGTACCGCCAGCCGGCCGCGCGGTCCTCGGCCGAACCCTCCGCAGATGCGGATGCGGACGAGGACGCTGCGGCCGCGGGCGGCGGCTGGTCCATGAGGCCGACCGCGGCCAGGGCCGCCGCGGCCGCGAGCCAGCCCAGCACCATGTACGGCTGGCGGCGGCGGCCGCGCACTGGCAGCGCGTCGCTGAGCGCGCCCGCCACCACCTTCCAGAGCCACGGCGTGTCCAGCAGCCGCCGCGCCGCCTGCGCCTGGAAGGCCGGCAGCAGCAGGTACGACCGCAGCAGGGGGCCGACCGCGGCCGGCAGCGCGCCGTAGAGCAGCCCCACGGCCGCGTACGTGGCCAGCAGGCCGGCCGAGCGCCGCGTCCACAACGGCCGAGCGCCGCCCGGCCGCAGCGCGCCGTCCGGCTCGAGGTTGTAGAAGCGGAACTCGCGGCGCCGCGCCGTGTGGGCCGCGGACGGAGCCGCGGCCGCGGCTGCGGCTGCGGCTGCGGACGCTGTGGCCGGGGCCGTGTGGACGGCCGCCTGGGCCGAGAGCAGCGCCGAGAAGCCGGCGGCAGGCGGCGGCTCGTCGAGCGCGCGGCCGCCCAGGTCGCTGGGGAAGTCGTCGGCGGACGAGCAGGAGCTCGACTTAAGCCACGCCAGGGCCGGGGCCGGGGTCGCGTCCGCCATGGCCGCGGGGTTGCTACCGAGCGGCCGCTGGGCCCGGGACGCGCGCGGCCGCAGCGGACGCGGGGCCCATGCGCCGGCCGCGGACGCGGACGTCGGACGGATGCTGGCGGGCGGACGGACGGCGGCCGGCTGGACTGTGGCGCCGAGGCGAATAAGCCGCAGATGACTCGGCAACTGGCTGGATGGCGAGTACCGTAGACATCTGAATACTGCACATGTAGGACTCGGCATACACACGTCAAGTGTGGCCGGAGGTGGCTTCACTTTGGACCCCGCACCCAAATGCATCGGTCTCATGTGGTTCGGAGCGTCGAGCTCATCGACCTTCACGGACACCACAATGATAGCCAAACACCACAGGCGAGTTGTGCTGGACGACTGCAGCGCTTTTTGCGGCGGAGATTGCAGCGGACGCAGGAAATCTCGAGACTGCCCGGCGACTCGTAGATGAAAACCAAAGCGAAATCTCTGAACCTCCACGCTCTACATGACCCTCAAAGTCATGATCTCGTTCGATTACCCCTGCAGAATGAAACAGCATAACTCACGATGCTATTACCTACTTGCATGCTCTGAAAATCCATGTCCTAATCGTCCTAATCGTCGAGGTTGAGCAAGAACGCGGCACCGTTCATGACCCAGTACGCAGGTCGCTTCTCGGTCGGCAAGTACACGGCGAGCACAAAGTTGGTAGAGATGCCCGTCGTAGATAGCGTGCCCTGCCGCACCGAAGTCTTGTAGATAGGACAAGGATATTCGTCTGGCGACCGGGACACATTGGCCGCAGGTAGAAAATGGATGATAGACATAGGTGAGAACATCTCGCCTGATCTAGCATCTTCTAGTCTTCGTCTTGACGGCGACCACCTCGCACCCTGAAGCCATAGACCGTCGACATAGATGCCATCTGTCGGACTAGATGGCAACTCGTCGGCGCTATCGACGTCCATAACGTGGAAGGTAAACGCTAGCGAATCGATGGCAGCCTGGTACTTTCGCGCATAGTTCTGCAGTGTGCCAGTCATGAAGCCTTGAGGGAAGAAGAATACATCGAGGCGGAACACAGGAGGCTCGCCGTTTACAAGCCACTTGCGGAAGAATGCAACTCGTGAGAGTAGATCTTTAACCCACGAACCCAGCGGTTTCAGTGAAGCAAATCCGACAGAGCTCCAGAGCGGTGGCACGCGCGAATTCATGAATGCTGTAAACATATTGTCCAGGTCAGAGCTCATGACGATCTGCCCGTGAATAGCTCGTTGCAGGTCGGCTAAAGACACTCGCATGCGGTCCAGCAGTGTGTTGAACTTCACGAGCTCTTGGCTTAGCACAGTTGCTAAGGAGTCCATGACCACGGTGTCTGTGCCAGCAACAACACGAGTCTTGAAGGTTGTTGGCCCAGCTTCATCCGCAACTGACATGTTGGGTGGCAGTGATTCCTGGATCGAGATGGCAATATCTAAAACTCGCTGATCATTAGAGATGATCGCACCCCCTGACCCGCCTCCTCCATCTCTTGGCTCCAGCGAAAGAAGTAATCGAGTCATATTGGCGCTCTCATTCCGCTCGTATGCCACGTTGGCGTTCTCATGCATGCCAAACAACTCTGGGTCGTCAAATACCGGCAGTGAGTCTAAGTACCCAACGATTCCAGCGTGGCTCATCTCGACTGGCACGCGGTACGTTCCTGACGCCGAGAAGGCGTAGTCGCGCGGATTGAATACAACGTCCGTCGCGTAGTAGTTATCGAGTAGGCTCATGAGGCACCGACGGTCCCAGTCGTCTGTTACTCGACCTCCGTAGTTAATTTGACCCGTCACATAGCGCAGTGCATCCCAGGGCACATGCGGCTGTTGCTCCAAAAACTTTCGTAAACTCGCGAGAGACGTCTCGAGATCGGTATCGTTGAACTCATAGCGGATGTTCCAACCAAGCGGCCCAAACTTACGTCTCTCCTGGATGACGGCGTGGAAGAATGTGAGACTACACAGCAACGGTTTCCACGCCGCATTCTTCCGCTGCCCGTCTTCAAACTCACCAAGCGACTCAAACGCATCAACAACATCTTCTGTTATCAGGGTGTTGAAAGAGCGAAGTAGGTTAGCACGAATACCCTTGGGCGGTTCGTTGGTAAGTTTGATGCCGTTCTGCAGCACTGTCACAGGGAAGTAAGAGGCTGGAAAACTCGTAAGAAACAGTCTGAACGTCGCTGAATTACCAGCATCGTCGTCTGGCTTCTGTCCGAGGCCCTCTACGATCCGCTCGAGTCTGGGCATCCAGCTTTTAGCAAGATGACAATTTTGCAAGAGCACCCAGTCACCGGGGGATTGGCTTGACTCGATTAAAGCCTCAGCGCGAGGACCTTGGCCTTGACCAAGCGAGATAACATGTAATCGGTCGGAGAAACCTCTCTCACGAGCGAAGCGTAGCAACATCCCTGTTGGGTCGGCTCCTGCCGACAGCACGAAGATACAAGGTGTTTTGCGATCTGTGTCGTTGTAGATCTCTTCCATCGCTGTTGGGGCTAAGCGACCGAATTCAGGACCCATCTCGGTAGCGATCAAGTGCAGCACGGCCTGAGGAACTTTTTCCTCTGCTAGAGCCTTTAGGAGCAATACTAACTGGAATGCAGTGAGTCGAGGAGGACCATACCCCTCGGGAAATCTACCGCCAGTGAGGAAAGCAGGGTCTGCCAGCCAACTTTTCCATGCCGGCCACGACGCTGACACCGATGCACAAATTCCTTTGAAGCTGTACATTGGAGTCTCGCCTGACTCACCATTCTCAGTCGTATGCTCATAGCCCGTCACTAGGGTCTCCAATTCCTGCATCAGCATCCACTGGGCTTCTGACAATCGGTCAGGCAGTGGGTTTTTCATATCACTGTTGGAAGATGACACGCCCGCGCCACGCAGATACAGCGACCACTCGCGAGGTGCCATCTTACCAGAGTGCAGCAGGATCTTGCAGCAGATCAGCATGGAGAAAAGCACCTTGTGCACCTCAAACAAACCGCGGCAAATATTAACATACATGTATCGTGTCTGGAATACAATTAGGCTTGCAAGTCGTGTCTGAAGGTTGTCAGCTTTAGGTGCTTCGTCAAAACAAATGTTAAATAACCGCTGAAAGAACGGCAATGAGTACTGGTACATAGGATCAATGAGAGCTAGGTTGGCGACAACAAAGTAAATGATAGACCCGCGAGTTGCGACACCACGATACGCCTCCCGCGCTTTGTTAATCTCAATCTCAGTCGCCTCAGACTCGATGACACGCTCCTTGATAATGCGTGACGTGGCATTGGATGACTGCAGAGTGTCAATGAGATCTTGATCGTCGAGAACATTACCTGACGACTCCGAGAGCTGACGCAAAATCCGCTCTTCGATGTCCTTGAGCTGTTTTTTGTCTTGGGCCATAGTTACAACAAGGCGGTTTTTCTTCTCTTCAATGTCAGGTCGTTCGTGCCGCACTACATCGCCGAGGAGTTGGTCTTCCAATCCATCCATCGTCACAGTGAAGTTGATCACAGTCACTTTGATGTAAACCTCCGGCAAGTAGTGCGGGTTCGGCAGTTTTGTCGTCAAGAACAGCTTGAAGGCTGGGTCATAGTCAACATCAGAGTCGCCCAAACGGATCAGTAAGCGACCTCCTTGCTTAAATACGGCTTTTTGCAGGATCGGTTCGAGCGCAGGCTCCAATGCTTCGTCGATATCCTCAATCAGCAACGCTTTGCCATTGCGGATGCAAGTTTCCAAAGCTCGCAAAAGGTTGGAATTTGTCATTTTAGTGGCTTCAAGGCGCCCACCTTGGCTGTATGTCTTCTTGATCCATTTGTTTGCTTGCCCTTGCGGATCAATCATCAGTGGCCAACGCTCGCCACGGGTTACGAGAATTGCATTGTCACTAGATGTCGAGTCAGTCGGAAGTCCGTTGAGCTGCCATTCGCGGATCTCCACAGGGCTACCCAAGGCGTTCGATAAACTGTAGTTGGGGGAACATGGGATTCCCAGCTCTTGTGCGTGGCCCAACCACTTGTCAACGATACGCTGCCGAAAGGCACCAGTAAAGGGACCGTAGTATGAAATAGACGCAGCTGCGAGGAATACATCGCCGATTTGAGCCAAGATAGACTCGGTTAAGAACGAAACAGTCTCTTTCCAGCGTGCGCCTTCGACTGACAGGCCTGAAATAAGTTTTTCAGCTCGACCAAGCCGCTTCTCCGTCGTCTCAGCGTCTCGGGCTAGTTTGTCCTTTTCTTCCAGTGTATCTTTGCATTGTTTCTCGAGTTGCGCGACGTTTTCGTTGACAACACGCAACTCATCACGCTTTTGTTGGAGCACAGCGTTGGCTTCTGCAAGCTTCGCGTTCATTCGCTCGAGATTCTCGCGTTTAGGCCCAACCTCCTTGGCTACTTTGGAGTATACATCCATTGCGTGGACCCACATACACAACGATGTGGCAGCCTTGGAAACCTTCGAAACAACGTCGACAGCCATTCCTGGATCTGCTACGACTACACTGAGCTTTTTCAGGATTGCTGCGGGGATGTTGTCCTTATCGTAGCTCTTGAGTCGGTCAAGGAATGCTACATCGCTAAGAACCTTCTTTGCTGCGTCCCAACTCTGTTTTTCATTCAGAAGAAGACAAACAGCATTCATAACACTCTCAACAGCAGCAGGCGGCTTGGCAAATGACTTGACCTCGGTGATGTCGTTTTTGGACAAACTATCGAGGGCTTTGATCGCATTGTTTAGTGCTGGCATGGCCACGTCAAGATCCTTTTGGGCATCTGCTTGCACAACAGACACTTCGGCTGCTTGCTGGGTCACTGTTGCTTCGTCTTGGGAAACACGCTCTCGCACGACAGCAGCAGCTTGCTGATCTACCGACACACGTTTGAGTAGTTCTTCAGCTTCAACGGCCTTCTTTTGTAAAACTGGCTGCAGCTGGATCAACTCATTCTTGAGCGAATCAACGATGCCATTCGTTTCTTCAAGTTTCTTCACACCTACTTCCATGCGGCTTTTGATGGTCTGCAGCACTGCTCGTTTCTCCTGAAGCATCTTCAGATACAAGCTGATAAGGTCGAGGTAACTTTTGGGCGTTGTATAGACATGGCGCTGGAGTTGAGCAAGAAACTCTTCGCCCAGATCGTTTGAGGATGTGTGAACGATAGAACACATGTCAATAAGTGCCGTACGCACTTGTTCGGAGGGTAATGCTACGTTTGCAAGTAATCGGTCCGCGACTGACTGAAGTGCTTCGCGTGGCCAATTCATGTACCAATCAATGGTACAGCAATTGATGAGTGATGGAAATGCGCGGCAGCGCACACGAAGAGCCGAACCAACAGGTGACATGGCCAACACCACATGTAGATAGTTACGAACTCGCTCAATAAACGTGGCAACGCAGTTGTCTCGAGTCTCTGGTAGGTCAAGAGACTTGACCACAGGCCGCATATCGGCAATGATGCGATCCATTTCATCTTGGGGGAAAAGGTTCGGCACCTCACCGCTGTTTAGTACGTTGTTAATGTCTTCAAGAAAGCTTTCCTCAACAATCTGGCTGTCAGTAAAGAGGAAAACGGTTGATTGCCCACCAACTCCGGTGCTAATCATCATCTTTTTCAGATCCTCGTGGAATTCATTCGTGCCATAACCGCGAGTGATTTCTATCTGTACGCATTTTGCCTCGACCACGAATGCGGCAAGTCTCGCGAGCGACTGTTTTCCGCTGCCACCGACACCAATTAGCATAGCATTACCTCGTGGTTGGCGTAAGATTCGCGCAAGGCGCGCTAAGTGGCTTACAGCATCGCGAAAGAAGACGAGATTCATTTTGTTGGCGAAGCTCACATTATAATTTTCGAGGAAATCGTCCATGATCTTCGTGATCTTTCCGATGTCGTTGCAGTACTCGTATTGAGGTGTGGGTGCCCCGGGCTTGAAGAAGTCGCCGAAAGTCAGTGGGCATGGCGAATGGAAGAGTGTCTCGGAATTCCAGTTGCACGAGAAGAAACGTGTGAGCAGCGAGCACACGAGCTCTTCATACCACTGTTGGTCGGGAGCGTTGTTCAGGCGATCTTGGAAAACGCGGGACGTTTCGTGAACCCATAATCTATTCATCATATCGGCATCGGGGCACTTCGATGCCGTGATCATGAGGATACCCTGAAACACCTTGGACACATCACGCAAGTTGAATGTGTAGTGAAACTTACTTGGAGTTGGTAGTAACTCAAGCGTCACGCGATTGTAAATTTCGATGATACTTGAGATGACTCCGTCTTTCATTGCTTTGACAGCAGGTGGGAACTTGTCCAAGAAACCACCAAGAATTGAAGAGAAGATCAACTTTAGTGATGGCTCACCTGCCGGGTACATGCTAAGCACATGGAAGTGTCGAACAAAACGCGGGGTGCAGTGTGAGCGACCGCCACCGGCTGGTGCCGCAGACGCGAGTAGCATCGTATCAGCAATTTCCTTCCAAAAGAGCTTGTCGCGATCGTAAAAGCCACCAAAGTCCAGAAACTGGCGAAGTAGTTCGATTGGTGCTTGCGCACCATATTCTTCGACAGCAGGCAAGTTCACATCATCGACAAAGATAATCATACGTTTGCCAGCGACTGGCCCAAGCAGGTTCTTCCGTTTCTTCTCAAGCTTGTTCTCTATCGTCAGCTGTGTGACAAGTGATGAGGTCTGCGCCGAGAAATTGATCACCATGGTCATGAAACTGGACGAAACCGGCGCAGCTCCTTCATCGCCTTCTGCACTACTTGCTCCACCACCTGTAAGCTCGAGCAACAAATCCTGGACTGTGACAGTTTTTCCTGTACCCGTGATGCCCGTTACATATGCAGGAGTCCTCGCGGCTGTCAACGCTCGTAGCAAGAATGTGAATCTTATCGAGTCTGGTGTTGGTACTGTCATCTTAAAGTAAGGTGTCTGTGGGTTGTAGACAAACTTTGGTACAATATCTTGCCAGTGGCGGAATTTCCGCTGCTCCATGTCGACGAAATAATCGAACACAAGTCCAGAGTTAGGTAGTCCAAGTCGCGCGTCAGCAGTTAGCTCTCGCAAGAAGCTATCAAACTCTTCGTGCCGATCGGACGTCATTGATGCGCCGATCGACCAGATCAGCGAGAACATAAACACCTTGTCCAGCAGCTCAAGGAGCTCTTCGGGTTTTAGGGAGGCAAACATCGATGGCGTGCCGTCGTTTCCGGAATTCGATGTCACAAGCTGACCAAATAGTCGACACAAACTTGTGGCTAGGTTGATATCGACAGTCGGCACGAGTTCTTTGCACTTCTTACGGACAAACTGAATGCATTTGTCGACGTACGCAGCGACGTTGCTTTCAAACTTTTGGACACTTTCTGACAGGATTCCCTTTGGGAAATCTCTCTCAACCCACGTTTTGACGAACGGCTGCCATCCCAGATCTGTTGCCGTCATGTACACAACACCAATTCGACTCACTGTTGCGGGTGATGCCACTGCGAGGTCCATGACCTCAAAGAGCATCTTCATTTCGTGTTTCAGCTTGATACGCTCACCATTGGCCAAACACAAGGTCATATTGTCGTCCAGCACCGTATTCATGTTTTCAATCCAGAGAGCATCGATGGGCCCATCGAACACCGTCCACTTCATGTCAGGCGTCTCGTCAGCCACGGCTTCACGCATGATCGTGGACGCGAGGCCATCGTGCCACTCCTGCGTTGCGTCGTTGAATTCTCCATAGAGCTCCCCCATTGAAATGCATTTGGGGTTCAGGATGCGAGTATTGACTGTCTGATACACGGGATTCTTGGCTCCTCGTGCTCGAAGCGATGTCATTGTTGACTGCAATGTTCTGTAACAAGATGATTTTCCTGCTCCTGTTGGTCCCACAAGCGTGCCACCAAAACGCACGTTGAAGATATCGAAGAGCTGGATCACTTTTGTAATGTATGTCGGCACCGTTTGCAGCCCAGCTTTGGTGATCTCCTCTTCCAGTGCTGCCTGGAGCTCTCCATAGTCGTGAGGTGGGATATACGTTCCTGGAAACAGGTCCAGCACGATAGCATGGAATAACGGTAGATCATCTGCAAGAAACTTAGGGATGTTGCTATCCCGGAGCGCGCGGATGAGAGTTACATCCTCGTTGATATCTGGGTTGGCACGCTTAAGCGACCCGGCCATAACGAGCACAGACTTGACAGCACGAAGTCCGTAGTCGTAATGTGGCTGCTGAGAGAGTTGCTCACTACACAAGATGTAGAGCTTGGACATTTTTCGTGACAACGTGCGGGCGTCTGAGAACCCCTCTGCAAACAGCATGATCTCAGCAATGAGAGCGTAGTCAGGCACCATCATGGACACGGGTCGAAAGCAGACTTTCAGATTATCTGGTAGCTCAGTACGGCCAGCATAGCCCGGATTCATGGTCACGATCACGTGGTGGTCCTTGAGCAGAATTTCGATACCCATGAAATTGATGTGTTCTTTGTTCTGAATACGCCCCTCACGCAATATGAGCAACTGTTGCGCCACAACAGACAACACTTCGATGTCGATTCGATTGAATTCGTCCAGACACGTCCAGTTACCGGCCTGTGCTAGCCCACGAAAGAGCTTCCCCATCATCTTGTAGTCGATCTGGTCACTGCAGTTGAAAACAACGCATTGGATCGCCATAGCTTTTGCTAGATCCTTACTACTCTCTGTCTTCCCGGTTCCTGCCGGTCCAGCAGGGGCGGCCCCAAGTTTCATGCCGTACGCTCCCGTCAGCGTCATCCAGCATCGATCGGTAAGAGGTGTGATGACGAGCCGAGATGTAGCCCCCATGTACTCGTAGCCGTACTGAATAACCGAGTCCGAGTGCTTGATAAGCACATCGTCAGCCTGCGCGTCCCAGTAGTAGCGAAGTTGCTGCTGCCAGATGAAATTGCCGATGGTGTCCACCTTCTCTTTCCATAGGGACTCCACGATATCGCGAGCATGCACATCAGTGGTCACCAGGGCCACGATGACTTTGCGCTCCAGCGATGTCAGGTCTCCACGAATCTTGATGATAAGCTCGTTGAGCTCAAATACAACCTGTTTATACCATTTGTGCATTTCATCGACGGGGTTCGAATCTGGCTTTGGGGTCAGCGCCTCCTCCGTGTTTCTTGCCCACGTCATTTGTGCGACCGTTGCGACCACTTGTCCCGGGTGATCGCACACCCAGTCCGCTCTCGCCTTAGTGTCGTAGTCAAGCAACCCTGCCTTCATGAGCTTGAAGATGGATTGCTTCATGCTAACCTCGAGTGCTTTGAGCCAGTCTTCCACATTCCCGCGTGCTTTGAGGTTCTTTCCGAGTGGCACACGCTCATTCTCAGACGAGTACATGGCAATCATGTCGACACTACCAGGCACGTCACCAAAGTCAAGCTTAACGAGGTTCTCAAAACATTTGCGAAGGTGGGGTTGAACCGCCTGTGGATTCTTGGACTGCGCAAGGATCTCGAGAAGCTCGTCATTGGAAAGGAAGTAGAACCGTGGGAATGCCATGCGCTTCGTCTCGAGATAGTCTTCGAGATTCTTTTGGATTTTGTCGAGATGCGCATTGTGCTGCTGCAAGGTCTCTTTGATTCCTGGGAACGTGCCGGCCGTTAGTACGTGAGGGTTCTCATTTGTGCGTCGCATGATCGATTTCCACGACGTATCTACGTGAGAGAATATCTTGGACGCGTCAGGAAGCTGGCGCTGAATGTCGGGCGCCGAGAAAATGTTCTCGAGGTACATCCAGTTCTTCTGGACGAGGAGCCATTCGTCTAGGGTCTCCTGCAGAGTCACGAGCTTCTTGCGCCACGACTCGACCTCGTCCTGGATAGCGCCAATGAACCGCGAGCCCATGATGGTGCTGATCGTCACGATGGAGTCATCCAACTTGACAGTTACCTCTTCGACACTTCCCAGAACGAAAACATCCTTCGATTCCTTGTACGGCTTGACCTCAAACTCTGTTGTGGCCCAAGCATCAGTCACCTTTTTTAGCATCTCTTCAAGCACGGCTTCTTGCTGGGCTGATACTGCAATCGCGCTAACAGCCTCGCAATGCTTCATCACGTTCTTTTCGATCAGAGCACCCAACGTTATGTTTTTCTCCCCCTTCATTTGAAAGCCAAGGATTTGGTGAATCTGGTTCCAATGGCGATCCTTAAGCGCTGATGATCGTAGATCAGTGACGACTGGCAGCGCAAGCTTGAACTTGTCAACTTCCCGCTGCAAAAGATCAGCTGCCTCGTTACCGGGAAGCGCTTTTTGCGCCTGGTACGCTACCTTGACGTACATCTGAACCTGCTTGCTGATGGAACCGACATCGATGTCGTCGAATGCCGTGTCTGAGTACTTGGTAGTAAGTGATTGCCAATCGTTGAGCCCGCCCCACAGCTTCATTTTGAGGTCGAAATGCCCCATAACCTCATTGAGCTCGTTGAACTCGCTTACGGGTTGCTTGAGCTGCGTCTGGTACATCGCAAGTGTCTTCGATTCCTCCACGAGTTGATTGAGCGCTTCTTCCTGGCTCTTGAGGTATGCCAGCGCCTCGCTCATCGGTGTCCGAATTGTTGTCAGTTTTGGATGATCAAGCTTCTCTTGCAGCATCACGACGTTGCGATTCAAAGGTGTGATACTTTCTAGAATAACTTGCGAGAAGCGAGCAGTGTCCGCGTCAACCTCGCCCTCAAACTTAGTCACGGTGCCTTCAAGGCTTAGTACTCCTTCTTTCATGAGAATAATGTCCTCTTTCAAATCATCAGGCACCCGCCACTCATAATTGTCCATCAGGATGCCCATTTCATAAACCCGTCGGTACCGGCTACGCAGCTCCGGCAGCATGGCACTGACTTTTTCCATGTGCACTACTTTTTTTACAAAGTTATCAGGGGACGATGGCGTTGAGAAAGCGATGGGTGAGAGATCGTTAATGGTCTCAAGCAGTGCCACGCTAGTGCGCTTCATCAGCTTCGGGATCAGTGTACGAATGCCCAAAACGCACTTTTCAGGATTGGGAAGCAATCTGCCCTTGAACTGAGAGGAATCTACGCGGAAGATACCGACCGTCGCAGCATCTGGGATGTCTTGAAATGACTGACCCTGCGCCTTGTATTTTTCAATCGAGTCCGAGAAAAGCTCAAGTGGCGCGTTCTCGTACGCCTCAGTCATTTGTGTTACCTGTCCTTCGTTCTCCGAGTAGATCTGATGGTACGGAGTGAAAACCTCCATGTAGTCTTCGACTGCCTCAAACGCCTCATCTAGTGCAGCGAAGATTTCATTCGTCAACATGCTAAACTTGACATCTTCATTCAGGATCAGCGCCACGTTCAGTTGCTCAACAGACCAAACATTCTTTCCTTCATCCTCAGCGCTTGCAGTGGTGTACGGAGCCAGGGATTCATGCCCGAGGTGCCGTGCAGGGGTCTCAACCATTCGGAGGGCTTCTTTGAGAGCATTTTGCAGTGCCGCATTCCAAGAATCGTGGCTAGGTACTACGTTCATGGATCCGCTGGCACCATCCACCTCGACTTCGACGTCGAAGATAGGCGTGAAGACAGCAGGAGGCGCGTTTTGGCTGGTTGCAGTAGCCTTGGTAGTTGGCTTGCCTCCATTTAAAGTGCTCTTTAAAATACCTCCAACTGCGCCAGTGGGCTTTGAAGGGGCTACACTCGCCCCAGTCGGCTGAGCTGCTGTGCTGCCTGCATCCCCAGCCGAGCTAGCGGCAGCAAGCTGCGCCTTGCCTGCCTTCAAAATTTCGTTTAGTCGTTGAAAAGAGCGGACAGTGAGCTGGATGGTAGCATCGATAGTAAGGAAGTCTGCCAGGCGAAGAAAGTTTGTAAGCACACGACACTGCTTTCGGAGTGCTGCGCGCTCCATGAATGTCATTTTGTGGTCGGCAGATATTTTGTTGGCCTCCAGAAATGCGTCAATCACATCGTCACATGCGCGCACGCACATTTTGAGCGACTTTGCGGAGAACTGCGCAAGCTGCTCCGTCACGAGGCTGCGCGCTCGGGCCTGCTCGAGAGCGAATTCTTTGAGAGAGTATGTGGTTTTGGGACTGAAGCTGATCATTTCGAGATTTGCGACCTCAAGGCAAAGCGCACGCAGACCCAGCAGCGTGCGCTGCAGACTGGGCGCAAGCAGGAAGAGCCTTTCATTCAGCGCTTTCTTGGCATTGCGAGTCTTGAAGGTGCGAACTGTCTGCTTCCACATGTTGAAGTTTTTCCAGAGCTTGTACTTCTGGAAGAAGGGCACTGCAAGCAGCTGCATGAAGCGCGAGTACTCGAGCTCCCACTTGTCGAGCGGCCAGAACTCCGAGTACTCGCTCGTGAAGTGCGTCACGCCCTCCATGCTCATGGTGAAGTAGTTGGCGCGGTCGACCTCGAAGTGCTCGACGACTTGGAGGTCGTACATGACCAGATCGGACTGGGGCTTCCGCCGCAGATACAAAAAGTTGCCCGACCTGAACTCGTGCACGTAGCGCGGGTCGAGGTTGAGCGACGCGGTGAACGAGACGGGCGTGCTGGCTGCGGCTCCGCCGAGCTTGGGCCGGCGCTGCGGGCTCTTGGGCGGCGAGCGAGCGCTAGCGGCTCTGGCGTTGGGCACTGGAGCGTCCTCGTCCCGCTCCGAGATGCTCGGGACGAGGGTCGCGGGCCTCAGGCCGACGGAGCTCGCGGCGTGGCGGCCCTTGCCGAGCGCCTTCCTCGTCCTCTCGGAGGCCTGCGGGCTCGTTAGCTGGGCCCGTACTAGCAACAGAGGCTCGGTCGCACCTGCTGGAGGGTCGGGTGCATGGCGCCGCCGCCGGGCAGGCCGGTCGAGCTGGCGGACGAGCCCAGCGCGGCGGACGAGCCCGGCGGCAGGCTGGCGCTGCTGGCGGTCGACCGCAGCCGCGGCCGCAGCCCGGCGGCCCTCGTGGGGCTCGCGGGGCCCGCGGGGCTCGTGGGGCCCTGCGGCTCGTACAGCCGCTGGCGGATGTGGCCCGCGCGCGGCCCGAGCGAGGCCCCGCGGCGCCTGGCGCCGTTCCGCGCGTCCGCCGTCCCCGTGGGGTCCATGGGGCTTGGAGGCGGCTGCTGCTGCTGCTGCGGCTGGACCTGGGCAGTGGAAAACGGCCGCGTGAAGCGGCGCTCGGGCCTTGAAGGCGGGCGGTCTCAAGTCGGTGGAACGTGTTTATCATATATAGCGGCCGAGCCGAGTCGGGTGTCGGCCTCCGCCTCGCTCTCAGTAGAACGAGTCGACGGACATGGTGGAGGCGCGCGAGGAGCCCGCGGAGCCGACGAAGACGCTGTCGCGCGCGCTGGGCGTGAGCGAGGCGATGCTCTCGCGCGAGCCGGTGCTGTAGGAGCGGTCCCCGCGCTTGGTCTTGCGCTTGTAGACGCACGTGTCCTTGTCTATCCGGATCCCCCACTGGAACTCGTCCGCCTTGGTCACCACGTCCAGGAACTCGTTCAGCTTGGCGATGCGGTCCACGATCAGCTGGTCCGAGAAGAAGCCCGTGAGCGACTGCGTCTGCAGCTCCGGGATGTCGTGCTCGCTGCTCGGGTTCTTGGCTTTGAGCGTGGCCGCCAGGTTCCTGTGCCACACACACATTCACGCAGGGCC
>JAASGX010000066.1:0-55158 GCA_023334415.1 Phytopythium chamaehyphon | reverse complement strand
CCGTTCGTAAGTCGGAAGCGCATCTCCATACATCCATCGTCCCTGCGCGACACTGTAAATACCTGTCGGAGCAGTCAGCTGGCATCAACAGTGCTTGTTCATTGGTGTGGACATCACCTCGCTGAAGAGGATGGTAGGATGTGGGCGAGCCAGCTTTGCGAAGGCAACGCCAGTCATGAAGGACGTCAGGAGCATCGACACGAACGTCTCGAGCACAGTACCCAGTTCGCGCACGCGTTCGTCGGATGCAGCTCTCCATATCCTGTTGTGCATCATCAACCGTGTGTTTAGTTTCCACGGCATTGTTGGCTCACGTTGAGTCCTGCACACCGATAGTCGCAAGCGTCTGCAGACTCAGATTGAAATAGTTGCGAGCACCGTTGGCACTGGTGCTGAATGAATAAAGACCGTCAGCACAGCGCGATCGAGTCCCCTTGGACTCGCCATTCGTACCTGCCGCAGGCCGCAAAGAGCAGCGCGAAGAAGCCGACGATGGAGACGTAGACCGCGATCGAGAGGCTGAGCAGCGGGACCCACCCGAGGATGATCAGATGGTACAGCGGGCCTGAAACCGAACGGAGTGTCCTCAGCCGCGACCGTCCTCCTCACGTGGTCAATCACTCATCCGCTCATCCTACCAGAGAGTGCCACGAGCGACCAGTGCTTGTACTTGACGACGGGCAGGTCCGGCCGCAGCAGTCTCTCGCCCGACCTCGCTGCCGCAGGGTCGATCAGCGTGCCCAGCCACACGTTCAGCCGCCGCCGCTGGCCGCGCAGCTGCACGTCGAGGCCTTGGCTCGCGGCCCCGGGCGTCCCGGAGCACTCCCGCGCTTCTTGGTGGGCGCCATCGCTTGCTGTCGGCCCGTCGGCGCGACAACTGCCGTCAACAGCGCTGCCAGCGACAGGACACGCGAGTTGAATCTCGGGAGGACCGCTGGGAACAGTAAGCCATCATACACCATGGCATCCCATGACATCCACAGTGACGGAGTCAAGCTGCACGAGCATGCATGATACCAACCGTCGATGCTTGGTGCGCTGTTGCGATAAGCTTTACCTTCGAGGCAGGGATATCTTGACAACCTTCACCTTCGACCTGCTACTCGAGCCCCTGCAATTGCCATGAAACTATTTGGCAGACAGATAGATCCTTGGCCTCGAGGTGTTCGGGGACAGCTGCATGGAGACGTTGAGCGCAACCAGCGTTGAGAGAGAGCACTGCATCCGTTCACCTATTCATCGGGTCGTTTATCGAGCTCTAGGGCGTGATGGCCCCGCGCGCCTTGGCGACCACGGGCACGATGTAGCCCGAGGCGCCGAGCGTGACGGGGTAGAAGGCCGAGGAGAAGACGACGGCGGCGGCGTACGAGCCGAGTGCCGAGCCGACCTCCTCGACGCCGAGCGTCGCCAGGATGGGCATGACGTCCACGCCCTGCTTGATGAGCGCGTAGAGCACGCACACGACGCCGACGCCGGCGAGGCGCGAGCCCATCATGTACGCGGCGCCGTACGAGTCGACGATGCTCTTGGCCTTGGCCATGGTTGACGCCAGGATGGCCGGCGGCTCCGCCTGCGACCTGCCCTGCCGACTGCGTGAGCGATAGATTATTAGAGCAGGCAGACGTGTAGAGAGCTAGCTATCCAGCTAGCTACTGCATCGGCCTGGTTACCTTGGGAGCGCGCCCGTGAGCTCCGAGAGGCGCACCTTGGAGAAGGCGGGCACGGCCTTGGAGACGGCGGCGGCCACCGCCAGGTCCAGCGGCAGCCGGAAGCGCCGGAACGGCCTGCTGGCCGCGAACGCGAGCGCGAACTCGGGCGAGAACTCAATGCCTGCGAGTCAACATGATACTCCCTTAGCACCGCTTGTCAGCATGAGCATCGGCAGCTTTAGCATCGCGGTCTGCCGCCCCAAAGATCGGTCGCAGCCGCTGGTGTTGACCGCACCGGAGAGCGAGAGCAGCCCGTACATGGCGCCGATGCTGCCGATGTCGGACGCGAACAGCACGGCCAGCGTGTCCCCCGGGTGCGCGCGGATCGACGCGTTCAGCCGGTCGACCACGCGGTCCACGAACGCGCGCTCGCCTTGCGTTTCCCCATTTCCCGCACTTTCCGGCGCGAATCGAGGCGCCGACGAGCTCGCAGAGCGCAGCGGAGGCGTCAAATTGAGCTGCGGGAACGCGCGCGCGCTGCCAGCGATATGAAGGAGCGTGGAGCGGCGCGCCTGGAGCCCAGCGGGAGCAGCGAGCCGCGCGAGCGAGCCGCCGCCGCCTGCAGCAAGCCACCGCGAGCTGAGCAGCATTGTCGAGGTGGTGTCGACAGCGTCAGTGGAGGATTTCTGTGTGCGGCACACTAAGTTCCGCAAAGTAGTCACTGGAATCCTAGTCTAGTGCGTGAGTAACGGTGGCAGAGACGAGACGGAGATCATCAAAGAACTCGACTTCACTATTGCGCGTACAGAAACCAAGTGGCTTGCCCCCCATTGTAGCCACCTGTCCCACTTTAGTGTGCGGCATCAACAGCTGGTGACCTCCAGTGACACGGAATAAGCACGCGCATAAGGGAAACTCGCTCCGACTGAGAAAGGCGGCACCGTTGCCTCCGTCGCTGGTGATGGCCGAGTCCTCGGCGGCTCCCGCGCACGCGCCGCTGCTGCGCGTGCTGCGGCCGCGCGAGAGCGCGAGCGACGACGGCGCGGCGTCCGAGGCGGGCTCGCTGCGCCACAGCCTGACGCGCGGACGTCGCCATGGGGCGGCGGCGAGCGCGGCCGCGGCGTTCGCGACCCCCATCGAGGAGTTCGCGGCCAAGTACCAGGTGGTCAAGGTCTCGTGGCGCGGCCGGTACGAGCGCATCCTGGCGCTGGGGCCCACGCGCTTCTGCACGGTGGACCCGCGCGACTTCGAGGTGACCAACACGTGGGCGCTGTCGGCGCTCGCGAGCGTCAGCCTGGACGCGGGCGACGCGCTCGGCTTCACGCTCGCGCTCAAGGGCGCCAAGAAGGACGAGACGCTCAAGCTGCGCTGCCGCTTCCGCGCGCGGCTGCTCTCCGACCTCTTCCGCCTGCAGGAGCAGTTCCTGCAGCGAGGGCCGCGCCAGGGCCAGCGCTTCCAGTGCCGCAAGCTCTCCAGGAAGGGCGCCAGCTTCCCCTGCGCCGTCGACGTCGGCCTGGACGGACTCACGTGCGCGCAGCCCGACGGCGCCCCGCGCTCCAAGTACCTTTACGCCGACATGGAGCACCTTTCGCCGCTCTCCGACTCGAGCGAGGCCTTCGCCATCGGATACTCGGGGCGCAGCCGCCTGTTCTTCAGCAGCCAGCGCCAGGCCATCCTGCACCGCATCCAGGCCGCGGCGGAGGCCATCGGATGCGTCATCAAGGCGCGTTCGGGCGCCACGACCGCCTCCATCAAGGAGGAGCGGATCGGATACGGCCTGTCGCACAAGGACGCGTTCGTTCAGTTCCCGGTGCGAAAGAAGACGCCCAAATACGAAGGTCTGCAGGCCCGCGTGCTCTCGTTGCACGACAAAGCAGTCGTCGAGCTTGACCAGGACGGCAAGGTGGTCGCGTGCTACGAATACAAGCGCATCTACGTGCTGGTTCGCGAGCCCAACAGCACAGAGCAGTTTGCCATCCACCTTAGCAACGGCGAGATGCGCAAGTTTCTCTCGCCTGACCGAGATGGAGTTCTGGCAGCAATCTACGATATCAGCGTGACGTGCGCTGAAAACACCGAGTTGTTCATAAGTCGTGATATCAATGAGCGAGGCCTGCGCTTGCTCCCATTCTTCGCGCAAGAAGACGCTACGGAAACCCATTCGTTTTTCAACGACACATCGATTGCAAGCACCTATCTCCAGCGAATGGCGTCGGTGGGGAAATTTGGCAGCTCAGTGGTGAAGGCAGGCGACAGAAGGTGGGTAGTGACCCCGGATGCTATCCATCATTGGCTGACAACCCCGTTCGTATAACTACGCAGCTTTGTGGAGATTGTGGCAGAATTCAACGCCAACGTTCCTGCTAGTGGGATCGCGTACGGCACCAAACAGTCCATTGTCACAGATGCCTTGCGGCCAATTGTTGCACAACTGTATTATGCTGCCAAGGCCAGCCCGGTCGCATCGCGCTCGGCTATCATTTTGCTGCAGGCTCTGTACCGCATTGCATCATCATTCAGTGGATTCCGTGAGATTTGCCAGGTCGGACAAATCGCGGACGCACTGACAAATCTACTCGTCAATGGGGATGAATTCGTTGTCTTTTGGACCACCTTAGTGATCAGGCGTCTAACCGTGCACGAGATACCAAGCTCCAATAGTGCGTACAAACCGTTGCTGAATCATTAGTGGTTTGTATATGTGCTAACTAACAAATGCATCGTTGTTGCTATTGTTGTCAACTAGCGCCTGATAAAGCAACCATCAAGCTGTGCGATGAAGTGGAAACTTACAACAAGAATCTGCTCTTTGGCAATTCATATTTCGTGCAATCGCTCATGAACCACTTGGCAGGTGTCAGTGTGGAGCCTCAGCGATCGAATGTGCCTGCGAAACAGGACACGGTCGGCCCCTTGGTGATCATGGGAGTGCTGCAGACATTGGAGGGATGCTTATGTTCGCGAATGTCAACAACTGGGCATATTGAGTTCCAACAGCTAGTCGATGAAGTGGCCAAGTACTATCGCACCATTCTGAAGATCTTGTTTCAGTCTCGGTGCGCCACCACAGTCGAAGCTTGTAAGTTGCTTTTTGCGCATTTGACTCATTTCCATTCGCTAACTAGTAAGTGTCCCTCACAAAACGACTAGGTACACTGCTGCTGAAGACAACTTTAGAAGAATGCGATCCTGTCGTCGCTTCCCGCATCCGAGATGCTGCACTGACCGAAGGGATTGTTCTTCGGCATTTGTATGAAGCAATCTTTGACGACTCGTTTGACCAGCGATCTGTGAGTCGTTACTTGATATCACTGTGGATGAGCCATCACGAGGCATCGAAACAACTTTTGGCCCGTATCGTTCCGCCAGGTTTCCTGTATTATCTGAGCGAGCCGCCACGGTCTCCTTCGGAAGTTGCTGAGTTTGATCGAGTGGAAAGGGAGACGCTTCGCCATGACATCGAAGAGCGTAGGGAAGAGAATGGCAGCGAAATGCTGTCTTTTCGTAGCGACTCCACATACCAAGAGGATCACAATGAGTTATTTGGCGGTGGCAAATCTGGAGCAAGTGAAACATCTCTATCATCATCGGGGGAGCCTGAAAAGCGATCCAAGTCTATGGGTGTTTTGAGCGAAACAGCTACTTCTGACGATCCAGACGAACTCCGCGCTTCAGAGCCCGAGTTGGTGGTGGGTGAGCCACTTTCTCCTCCAGATCACCACGATTCTTTTGATACTCCTATTGAAAACGAGCAGTCACGGGCGCGTATGCTGAAGAAACTTCAAAGCTCCGTGCTGGCGTCGTCAACACGAGAATCACGCCGATCAAGCAGAAATAGCAACCGAAATTCATCGCGTGGACCGCCTGGACGTGTGCGAAAGCGCGACATTGCGCTTGGATTTATCACAAGCACACTGCTGATGAAGGATAAGCACAACAAATCTGGCCATCGGCACTCGCATCAGTCACACAACCGAGGACTGCTACATTCTCACCGAGGACAAGAAAATTTTCGCCTGTTTTTCTACCAGCTAAGCCTAGACCACGAGTCGGTGCAGTTGATTTGGAACAAATACTCTCGAGATGAGCTTCGACGAGCTCTAACAGCTGAGATCAAGCGGTTTTCACGGTACCAAATCAGCCAGGGCCACATGAAAGCGCGATGGAACCATGAAGACTTCTGCGTGACATACTCTAGTCTCGCGGAGGAAATCGTGGTTGGAGGGTGTTACCTACGTATTCTGTCGAACATCCGAAGCAAGGTGTCTTTCTTCGGAACTGTCATGAGCGAAGACACTTTTATGGAGTTTACTCCGGATCAAGTCCATGCTCGTCAACCAAGAGAACTATTAATGGCTTTATATTGCCGACTACTGCGAGAAAATGTACGTGCTGAATACCACGACGAGACATCAACAGCTTTAATGTGCATTAAAAGTATGGGAGTGGTTGCTGCCGCGTACTCCAACGATCGTGAGGCGACCGACTTTGACGAGATGAATTATCTCTTGACACTGGCAAACGAGACTGTGCATGGCTCAATCCTCGAAGACATCATTCACACGATTCGAGCGCTGTGCTTACGTGCATCGAACGCAAAGCGGATTTTGAGAAATCGAGAGGGCCTCGATCTTATTGTTCGACTGCTTCAAGTCGTTCATTCAATCAACCGCAACAAGACTCCAGTTCAGAACGTGAAGAAACTGTGGGTTCTCGAGTCTGAGAACGGTGAAAAACTCGGCATAACTGATGTTCGTGAGCTCAAGCACAGGTATGAAACACAGCCGTTTGATTTGAATGGTTTGTGGGTACGTCGTCAAGCCGACCCCTCCAGCGAAGTCATCTTTACAAAGTCAAGGTTATTGGAAGTCCCGCAGTTGCGATGGGAGCTGGGACTGAAGAGTGGGACCCACAAGCTTCAGGTGGCGCACGATGCATTGAGTGTCTTGTTGTCGGTTGCGCGATGCAATCCCCTTTCCGACATCTTCGAGAATGATTCTCACGAGGAGCGGTCGCTTGTTTTCCCTCTCCCACAGGGCAGGACGACTCTGTGGTCGTATGTTCGAATGGTGATCCCACTTCTGCTTCGTAGCGACTCGCCCGCGCTTGCAACAAAGGCAACAACACTTCTTGAATTGGTATATCGCAATATCGGAGCGCTGCAAGGCGTAGAGTCATCTCATGTGTCTGCCCTGTTCCAGTGGGGAGTGTTCTACATGGTACTTGCCAACAATTGCGAGGACTTTATCCCATCGAGTGGCTTGCTAAAGTGGATACATCGTCTGCAAGATGGGTTTAAAGGCTCAAGTGCACTGATCGACCTTCTACCGATTGCGCTGGTTGAATTTTTAGACGAGTCAAGTCCGCTAGAGTTCACCTCGGTGTATACAAAGGGCCGACAGTCACCGAAAGTGTATTGGACCGAAGATATGCGCACCCGCTTGCAGTACTGCTGCCAAGTTCATTTTGAGGACTATGTTGGAGTGTTGGAGGAAGACGCGACTGCTGAGTGGAACTATTGCCCCATGGCACCCGTTTCGTACCCGGAATTGTCGGACGAGCTGTGGTGTGGAGGCGTGTATTTGGGTCGCTACTGCGAACAGCCTGAGTTCTCCCTGGATGATCCGTTAAATTTCATGGATAAGCTCACACAGGTGTGGCGAGAGGAGTCATTACGCATTGGATCTCCATTAAGCCCTGAGCGGGCTCGCGAAGTTCTCCTTGCTGACAAGCAAGAGTGCGATGAAATGACACTCCGTGCTAAGTTCAAGGCGCAAGCATGTCACCTTCGTGACTCCAGCATGTTTGAATCCCAGCGCCGCGAACGGTAATAGCGTCTCAGTTGCTAGTTGTGTTTTAACCCTGCATGAGTTCTAACAATACTTTGATTGCAGAATGGCGGAGCTTAAGGAGGCTTTTAACGTACTTACGACCCCTCGACGAAGCCTAGTTACTGCTGGCCACGATCCTGTCAATTTGTTGCTGATTCTGCACTCGCTTGTGTTGACCTGCAATCGGTACCCGGACGCATTGAGCTTGTATGAGTTCGACGAATACAAGCTCTTGCTAGAGTTGCTGGCGTCTCACTGCACAGCGGAGGGAATACGGCCAACAGATTGCTCTGACGACCAAGTCAAGGAAATTTCAGTGTGCGCAGCAGAGCTGCTATTCAACACATGTGCCGTCTCCGTGATTAATGGCGACGTCCTTTTGCAGCAAAAAGACCTCGGTGTGCTGGAACGAGTGGTCAATTTCTGTGTTGGAAAGATGCTCGACGATTCAGTTTCGGAGCAAGTGTGGGTGTTGGAGGTGTGCCTTTACATTTTGCAAACAATTACCGGGTTGTCGGCATCGCCGCGTGGTCGCGAGTGGATATCTGGGACGACTACGCTTGCTTCCGACATGGTCACTATCCTTTGGTTCTGGCATCATTCGATGAGCAAAACTATTATGATGTCGAAGCTTGCGCAGCAGGTCTTGGAAGGTACGCTATGTTCTGTGCGGTATTGCTGTCATTTTGTTATCTGGGCTGACTGTCTTTTTTTTGCTCAGCCGTGTCTAGATGCTCTGCACTGGAGACAAACCAAAAGCACTTTGCAGATAGCGGAATCTTGTGGCATCTGTTCCGTTTCATCACAACGTATGACTCCACGATCGATGATAAGACAGTGCTTGCTCGGTTAGATTCCGAAGCTGGTGCTGGCGGAGACGACTTTGCCAAAGTGGCAGTTGAAATGCAAAATCTTCTAGCAATTATGTCGGTTCGTGCGCTGTGTCGCCTAGGTGGAGTTTTTGCTGAAGGAAGTGAACTAGCTTCGCCAAAGAACTCGCTTGTGAAGAATGTTGCCGACGCGCTACTCACTCCAAATTTGTCAGAGCTGATCATCTTACCAAGCCACCACGAGTTCCTGAAGCTTTTTCACGACGAGAGCGAGTCCTATACTCTGTTCTGGAACCAAGAAATGCGCCAAGAGCTTAAGGAGCTGGTTACAACCAAGACGGAAGAACCTCCCAGCCCTCTAGATTGCGAAGATTATATGGACGCTGTGCGTTTCCGATTCCAGTTCTTGGCGGATAATTTCTATGTCGGTGGCCTGTACATCGAAATGCTGATGAGCAGTTTGTTTGTGCTCGAACAAAGCCCCGTTCCTGCATCCGATCCTACCTTGGGATTAACATCGAAATTTTTCCGAGAGTCGTGTTTATTGACAATGCGGAACTCGTATGTCCGCATATCGAGCATCAAGATGGGTCTGTTGAAGAACTTCCACCATACGCAGGCTGGAGGATCGATACAGAGCAGCGACAAACGGTGGACAGAGTTACAGCACTAAATTGCTTAGCTATCACGGCATCTGTCGTCCCAGAGCTAGTGGAAAAGAACATTATCGCTGACATTAGTGCGATGAAGATGCTGCTTCGAATGCTGTTCCCTCCGGACAATGAAGTGCACCAAAGCCAGGATGCGGAGCAAAGTATCGCGCTTTCACCTCAGCTGTACATACCCTGCCGCATCCATTGTATTGGGACTCTGAAGGTGCTTTCGTGCATGACCGATTTTGGAAAGGCTTCAATATCGCTGGGTATTTGTGACATTCTGATCGAGATGATTCACTTGTGCCGGGACGTCGGGGCTGAATTCCTCGAAATCATTCGGAATCTGTGCGCTCATGGGGCGCGGGAGGAGTTTGTGGGTGAGATTCTTCACTCTGGAAGCTACTTGGAGTTTATTGCTTGGATGCTTCAAGTTGAGGAGATCATCATGGACGACGAATTTAGCATCGCTGAGCGTCTTCGTGTCCCTTCTGCCCTCATTCTCGCTGAGCTTGTCCGAGATGAACACCCTGTGTGTATTGCCGGCCGTCGAACACTGTGTCGCTTTTTCCCAGCTGCAATTGTCCGCAAAATTGCTGCAGACCCTGAGCAAGCCGTGGGGTACATTATGGTACGTTCGTGTGTGCAGCTTGTGTGAAGCTTAGATGTGGAGAGGTGCTAACCATGAGTGTTCAGGCTGACCACGAAAACCCAGAGCTTGTGTGGAACAACGAGTTCAGGAATTATTTGCGTGGCAAAATGACGGAGTTTCTCGCCATATACTACTCGGCAACCTCAATCACTGAGACAGACGACGGCAAATACGTCTCTATTGTGGACTCGTTTGAGATCGACTACAGCGTCGTTTACCCGTTACCCATGGCCGGCAATGTGTATGTGCAGATTTATCTGCAGATGCCCACATACCCGCTCAGCGACCCACTGTACGTACTGAACGGTCCTAATTGTGTATGTGCTTGATGCTGATCTTACTTTCTGGTTCAGCTACTTCGCGACAAGCTTGTGGGAGGAGTTCCAAGTGCTATTCCGACAGCTTGTAAACATCACGTCTGCATACCGTGCCAAGCTAAGCCGCGATGATGATGCAATGGTGCAGCGTGATATTGAGTTGACCAATATGGTTGCATCTGCGCTCGTCAGCTGTTTGCAGGTATGTCGCGCACTTACTAGCTGAAACTCGTCATGATGATTGACGGACTGCGATGTTAATCGTGCAGGTGAACACTTCGCTTCTCGAGAAGTTTGCAGAGATGCAAATTCCCGAGAACTGCTGTGTTCTCTTAAATGATTCCGTGCGTCAGCAAGTTTGCGAGCCATGTATTGTTGGCGTCGTGAGAGTCTTGCGCGTTTGCTCCTTGTCTCGAGCCTGTATTGCATCGATCGAAGCAGTGTGTCCAACGCTCTTCGCTTCATTGATGGCTTTGCTCAACCCTATTCGTGGCGGACCACTCCACGTTGAGGCGGGCTTTGTGCTGGAGATTATGAGACGCATCGTTGCCAAGTACCCGGAACACGGAGACCGAAACGCAAGCAACGGGATCGTGTTCCTCGCCAGCCGGCTCGACTTGTTCACGTTCTTGTTGGACATTCTCGAGAACCCAACCGGAATTGGGCGTGTCAAGGAGCCCAACGTAGTTCGTGCCGAGGCTATTGAGATCCTCAATATGTTGGAAACGGTACGCGCACGTCCCAAACTATCTATCACCGAATTGATTCAAAAACTAATGGACAAACTCTTCGTCAACCTTGTAGGACCCAATTCAAGGGAGCACTGCGCATCAAATTTTGAGAAAGCACAAGAAGTGGAGCAAAAAGTATAAGTTCGAGGCAACCGACGTCGTGCGGAATCTCGTGACGGAAGATCCGTTCCTGCACGACCTCTTCCCAGAAGCCGACCGAGCCATTCGCGAGTATAATCGGTCTGGAGGCCGGACGTCTGAGCGCAGTAGCCTAGCAGGGACAGCTCGCCGTTGAGTTGCGTAGCTGAGTACAATTTTGATAGCTAACACGATGTTGTTTAGTCTGGTCGTAGAAGCTGCATGTACTGTGGTCGAAGACTCTCCCATGTAAATCGCGAAAACTCGTCCTTGTGCTCGCTAAAGAACTTCCTTGCTGGGTACGGATTACGGCAGAGATACCGCAACTTCTTGGCAAGCTGCCGTTGTGTGGAGAACAGGTTATCAGGGTGAAAGATCTCGGGGTACACTAGGCGATTAGGGACGAGCGGGTAGCACCCGCACAAGACAGCTTCCAAGACTGCGACACCAAAGAACTCATGGTTGCTGGTCGACACGACCACGTCTGATTGCCGCAACAGCTCAAAATACTGCTCCCGGGTTCGGGCGTACCCCCAGTGAACGATCGTGCAATGCTGCGATCCGGAGAGCGTCTCGAGAGCTGTTTTGAAGATCGGAGGGCCTTCGACGAAGCCCTCGCCGAGGACGATGACCCGGAAGGGCGTCTCAGAAGCCTCCAGCTCCAGCAGCGTTTGGAAGAACTCATTCGGGTTCTTGTCGTATTCCCACCGGTGGTTCCATAGGATAGTCAGCAATTGAGACGACCTGGCTTCGAGCGTGGCGTCATGTGGCAGTGGCGATGGAGGCACCTCGACGGGGAAGTACAGCACGCTGCTCTTCAGACGGATCTTCGCTGCCACGCCGTGAACCCGCAGCTGCTGTTCGGGGATCCTGTTGATAAATGCGTCCACCTTCCCCAGGAAGCTCTCGAGGTTGAATCTGGAGTTGAAGACAACCGCGTCGGCCGCGAGGCACGACATGATCTGCGCCCAGCCCATGTGGAAGTCGTCGGCCGCCAGCGTCCTCCCGCTCTCAGCCTCCACCGCCTGCACGGGGTACGTGAGCTGGTTCTCGTGGAAGTAGAGCACCTTCTTCACATCGCTAGAGCCCAAATCCGGCCGCAAGCCCAGCAGCTCGGTCAGGTTCACCATGGACGTGGCGAAAAGCACGCGGATCCCGGCCGGGATCTCGCCTGCGAGCCGTAAAGAGGCCGCCTGGAGCCGCCAGTGCCATTTCCGCGCCGGCAAAATGCAGAGCGATACCTCGACGCGCTGCTCTCGCAGCCGCGAGCCCAGCAGGTCGACGAGCTGGCGGTGGGACCCGCCGTAGAACGGCTCGACCAGCGCCACCACGGGCCGAGCTTGGCCTTGGCGAGCCATTGACACAAATCGTGTGGCCACCGCGCGTCTCAAGCCCAATTGATCACGTCACTCTGCCACACACGTCGCATGGAAATCAAAATCCAGAAAGCGACTTTTCAAGGTTACTTGTCCAAGATCCGCCAGGTATGCAGAGGACTGGAGGCGCGTGGGGATTTTTGTGGCTGCTGCTGCTGCTCGCGGCGGTCGCCCGGGCGGTCGACGGCAGCCAGGCGAGCAACGGGAAGCTGGTGGCGTCGCTCACCGCGTGGTCGAGCAGCTCGCTGGAGATTTCGTGGTGCGTACACGTTTTTTTTTGTCGAGACTTTAAAAAAATCTTTGACAATTTGTTGCAGGACTGTTGCGCCGGCGTGGACAGAGAGCCACTCGATAGACGAAATTGCGGGATTCAGCGTGTACCTGGGCGACAGTGAGGTTGTGACGCTCGGAAATGCTACGTGGCAGTATTCCCTTTATGGACTCGCTGCAAGCACCGAGTACGGGGTTCACGTTGCTGCCAAAATGGCTGTGGGGGTGAACGAGTCGGATGCGCCCATATCAGACACGATTCTGGTAAGGACCGAAGCTCTCTCCATGCCTGGGAAAATGGCTGCACCACGAATCCTCAGCTTTACGGGCGGGACTGTGGAAGTAGCAACAGAACTCCCAGATGAAACCGGCGGAGCAGATTTGACCAGTATAACAGTTGTCGTGCGCGATGGATACAGCGAGCAGCTTGTTGGTACCAAAACCCAGCCTGCAAACTCTACAGTGTTTATGATCAACCGACTAGACGCGCAGGAATATTACCTGTTCGCGAGCTTTGCCATTAACGAAGCTGGGCTCAGTGGCCCAGAAGGATTCCGTGAGTCAGTTCGAACTAGGGCGCTTGAGAACCCGGGACCTTGTCCAGCACCAACAATACTCAACACTAGCGGTACGTACACACGAGAATTTTTCACGAAGTGTGATGTTTACGACTTACTCCACTACTAGGTGGATCGGTGAGGTTGCAGCTGAATCCTCCAACAGATGATGGTACGGCAATGCTAAAGGTGGCTTAATATGATACAAAATGGCACTGATGGATTTGATTCCATAAGGTGGTGCTCGAATATCGAGTTATGTCGTGTTCATGGCGACAAACAGTTCGGACATCTATGAAGAAGTGACAGCTGTTCCAGTTGGTTCGTCAATCGACACCGTCGATATTTACACACTTCCTGGGTATGGCACTAGCACGCCCCTTGAGCCAAGCTCAGAGTACAGATTTAAAGCGCTGGCAGTGAATCTTGCCGATACTTGTTTAGCTATCTCGGGTGCGGTGGATCGTGCTGCATGGTCATCAGCTTGGACATTGCAAGCTTCCGTACCAGATGCTCCGCCTCCACCTTATTATATCAGTGCCACCGGAGGACAAATCACCACTTATTTGACTCAACCTCAGGATATGAAAGGCTCATCGCTTTTTGGGTTTTCTGTCACTGTCAACGGCGCTGCAACTGATTTTGTGGCCACAACAAGTAATGTCATGCATCGACTAAATTTTCTAACAGCGGAAACCACGTATTCAGTGAAAGTGGCTGCGGTAACAAATCTTGGCACCACAATGTTGAGCGATGAAACTTTAATGAGGACTAGTGCCATCACATCGCCATCGGCTCCGCGAGATGTTACTGTTAAGGTGTCATCAAGCAGAGTAAATGTACAATGGTCTATCCCGCTCGACAGTGGCGGATCCAACATTGCAGGTGAGTGCTCTTTGAATTGGTTGTTGATAGTGAATTTCAAACTAATTTGCGATAAAAACGGATACCAGGGTATAATGTGATCGTAACATCTCCGGGTAAAACTTATCAGCTTTACACAACGACCAACTCTTTGAATGTGACTGCTTTAGAGGCAGCAACTGTGTATACCATCAAGGTTGTGACGGTGAACGATTTTGACTACAAAAGCTCAGTCGCCGGCGTCCGAGGGGTGTCATTTGAGACACTTCCTATGGTAGCTCCAAGTGCACCATGGAATATTTCGGCACTGAGTCGGTCAGGTGGGGCAATTGAAGTCACATGGAATCCCCCAGATGAGTCAGGTGGGATGCCTTTGACACGGCTTCGATACAACACTAGCATATTCGATATTAGTTCGTGTACTTCGAGCTCCTGTGAAATGTGCAACGCCATTGCGCTTGGAAATAGCTATGAATTCTTGCGTAGCAATGACACATGCACTTTGTCATCTCAATGCCCCGACGGATCGTCGACCTGTTGTGTTACTCAAAGTGAATTAACTACCGATCTAAGTCGCGTTTGTGCTCGAGCGACCCGAACATCAAGATTCAAAATTTCGCAAGGAACGAATTGCACGACATTTTATAGTCTTAACCATACTTCAATCTACTATTTTGGAGTTCATGTCCTCAACAGCGTTGGAGCTGGCCCGTATTCAACGCTTACAGCGTTGGAAACTGGGTACGTGAGTTGCATGCTGGCAACTTGTTTGGCAGTGCTGACAACTTTTATTGTATAATTACAGACTCCCTTCACGATCCAGCTTTCCACTACGCCTCAAACAAGCAGAGACAAGCGGTGGATCGATTCGACTATCGTGGAAGCCACCATTGGTTAGTGTGACGAGTACTTGCTAATAGGGTGGTATCTTTATTAACATGCGTTTAATTTTATGGTGTAGGATTCGGGTGGGGGTATCATTCTCGGCTATCGCGTTTACAGAGACCTTGAGAAGCTGACGGATATGTCTCTTGTGACAACATTCACTGATTGTGGCAATTTAACTTCGAACACTCGGTACAAATACAGTGTCGCTGCACTCAACGCTTCTCTGTATGAAGGAGACATGGCATTTCTGGTTGCTTCGACTTCATCGTTGACCCCACCGCTATCCCCTGTCGTCAATCTGATTAGTAGTACAGGAAACTCACTCAAAATTACCATTGCACCAACTTGTGATACTGGTGGAGGGGTAAGCAGCCCAATTTACCAGGTCAAAATTGTTCTGGACACGACGATAGTTGTCTCGTCAAACTTTGAGTGCTGCGAATTCGTTGTATCTGATCTGGTTATGAATCAGTTATATAATGTGTACGTCCAGGCGATGAACGGAGCGGGAGCGAGTTCGTGGGCAAAGGAGCAAATTTCAACTTCGCAAGGAGTACCAATAACTCCTATCGTTCGAGTTGAGAAAGCCTATACTTACTCAGCCGAGTTACAATTTGATTCGCTCAACGATGAAGTTATAACTTTACAGCTACTTGTTCGTACTCAGAATGAACAATGGCAAGGAATAAGCTTCACTTGTGGTAGCGCTGGTAATTGGTCGTGTCCTGCATCCCACCGACTAAACTCTCTCTCGTCCAATACTATCTATCAAGTATACCTTGAAGCTGTTGGAATTGGAGGAACTGCAAACTCGAGTATTGCAACTTTTTCTACTCAAAATGAGGCCTCAGGTAAGTCGAACAGGTTTGGGACCCAAAATTATGGTTGTGACTGACATCTCAATCGTTGGTTAGGCGTATTTCAGTTTGGTTCGGCGGTCTATTTGACATCGATAGGAGAGTCGATTAGTATTTCTGTGGTTCGAATCGGAGGGTCGGCTGGTGTAGCAACACTCGGTATACAATTTACCGCCACGGTAAATATGGCAATGTTGTGCTCGTGTGAAATTGCTGCTGGATGCACTTGTACTATCACGTCAGAATCAACATCAACGCCAACTAACATTCCAGTAGGGCAGCTCCACTTTATGGATGGACAGATTTCGCAGAATTTTTCTGTTGCAGTCGAAGATAAGGCTTGGAACATCTCTAAACCACTGTCGTCAACAATTCGTCTTGTCGGGAGTAATTTGATCGCGGAAACCAACACTGCGCTGAAAATTGGAATGAGCGATAGCAATGGAGTTGTAATGTTTACTAAGTCAACTTCGTCGATAGTGGAGAGCGAATCATATGCCATTGTTGACCTCATTCGTCTGACTGGGTCGACAGGCTCTACACTAACTCAAATTGAGACTTTTGATATCACTGCTTATGCAGGTCAAGACTACATCCAAGTGAGAGGCGACGTAAGTTTTGAGGACCAGCAAACAAATGCGTCAGTGTGGATAAAACTCATAAATGACAGTGGGTTTCGCGGAGAGCGCAGCTTTGGTGTCCGGATCGTCAATCAAGACAGAAGACGAAACAACTCACTGATGACTCATGAAGTGGTGATTGCCGACGATGACAGTGTTTTAAGGGCGATTCCTAGTGTTCCGGAACGCCCTAAGCTTGTACAAGTTACTGGTGGTGAGATTGAGCTTAACTGCAGCAATTCTGATACGAGTGGACCGATTCAAGAAGGTTTTCTTGTCCGCATTGCTCCATTTCCTGGGAGCTCTTTCTATAGTTATTTCAATATGACAGACGAGACGTTTATTCTGTCAGGTCTACCACCTCGGACAATATTACGATTTGCACTCGCTGCATGGAATGTATTTGGAATCAGTTCGTATTCTTCTGAAACCAGTGTTAGCACAACTGATCCATCACCCCCAACCTCCCCACGAGCCTTGCAGGTAATCAAGATGACCGGCACCACAGCTGAGATTGAGTGGAGTACGCCGAGGGACGACGGGGGAAGCTCAATTACAAGCTACGAAATATTTGTTCGTTCTACTGAAGCCGATATCGTAAAAAGTTACAACAGAAGCACTTTGAGAGCTCTTATCACTGGGTTGGAAGTATTAACTGAATACGTGATTTATGTATCGGCCTCTTCAATCTCGTTTCCTGTAGTCGACTTTGGAATGTACAATATTTCTCTAAGTGTTCAAACGACGAATGGAACAGTACCGGGCCAGCCGCCTACAGTGAAGGTGGCCAATGGAAATCAAAGCGGGGGTAGCTTGTTGTTTGAGTTTCAAAGTCCATATGATAACGGAGGGTGGCCGATTACCGAATACTCTTTGTATATCCGTGAGCACGACGCTTTGGTGTCTAGCCAAACAGCTATTTCACACCAGATGGGTTTTAGAGAGGGTTGCACAGCTATGTGCGGGGTCAATAGCTTTTGTCAATGCTCCGTCCACATGCTTACGATAAACACTAGTTACGAAGTGTATGCAATAGCATACAACGCTCAGGTAACTACCAAATCTGTGTGAAGCTTAATGTGCTAGCGAACTAAACGTATGTGCTTGCCATCCAGGGGCCAAGCGTGTCAGGTAGTCTTTCCATTGCGCAAACAAGTGAAGAGGTAACCATACCATCAGCACCTACCAATTTTCGGGTATCTGCAGTTACAAGTGGGAATATCGAGCTTTTGTGGGACCGACCACTTGATCTGGGAGGGGTAAACGAAGTCATCGGCTACATTGTGTATCAAGCATACGAAGCATCCCCTAATTCCTCAATGTTCGTTGTCTACAACGGGCAAAATTCTCCAATACGATCTACCTCGCTTAGAGGCTTTAAACGCAATTCTGTGTACGAATTTGAGATCATCGCCCTGAATTCAGCAAGTTTTTGTGTGGCTACAGAAAATCGCGTGAAATCACAAAGACTCTCTGTTGAAACGCTGGTATACAGCAAATTAAGTCCGCCTCAAAGCCCAAATGTAAGAAGTGCTACTGGAGGAGCTATTGAAGTTGCTTGGAGCCCTCCAGACGACCTTGCCGGTGTTCCTTTGTATGGATACTACGTCAGTCATATTGACAAACAAACAAATCAGTCAACATACCTGACGAACTATATGCTGTCAGATGGTACACTGTCGTTCACACACTATCAGTTGCGAGAGTCGTCAGAGTATTGCTATGCTGTCACAGCTTGGAATCAAGACGGCCCTAGCGACTTGAGCGAGACTCTATGTGCATCAACAGCCAGCGTGTCAACCCCTTCTGCTGTGTCGAACTTGATCCCATCAGGAACAAGTGGTGGACAAATCAATATATCATGGGAATCTCCGCTCGATACGGGCGGCCTTGATATTGTGTATTACGAGATTGTACGGACTGAGCTGTGGGGTCAAATGTCGACATTCAGCACTATTGTGATGGAGACGAAGCTTATTGACTCCAGAGGCCTCCGCAGCGATAGTGGATACCTATACCGAGTGCTAGCTTTCAACTCAGTGTATCGCGGCGAGTCAGCATATGTATCAGTATGGACAGGAGCTCCAGCGCTTCCGAAATCACCCGCTATTACCGTGGCTACTCCTTTTGGTGGAATGATTGAACTTTATTGGCAACCTAACGAAGACACTGGTGGCTTGGACATCACAAGTTACACCATTTCGCTGTGGCATAGTGATATGAATTCACAGATCGAAGAGAGATTGCTCAATGATACTACGGCTACATTTGAGCATCTTTTAGCCGACACAATATACTATATAACAATTTCCGCGTCCAATTCACTTGGCTCGAGTCCAAGTGTAGGTCATATGGTGGCGACTGGTTCTCCTGATCTACCTGGAATTCCTCCAGCACCAACCGCTCTTAATATACTTGGTGGGAGCGTAGTTGTTGTCGTTGAGAACCCCGACTACAACGGGGGCACAGATATCACACTGATATTGTATCAGGGAACTCAGGAAGCGTATACGTTCCCTGTCGACAAAAGAAATGTGACGATTTACGGTTTGTATGCGAATTCTCGATACACCTTTCGCGTTGGTGCTCGGAACTCGGTTGGAGAAACATTAAGTTCAGACCTTTCATTGGTAACAGGAGCAATTTCAACTCCAAGTAAAGTTGAAAATCTGATTGTAATTGCCAATTCGTTTGATTATCTCCAGGTATCGTGGGGTCCAGTGACAGACACTGGCGGTGACAGCGCGATGTTCTACAATGTTACATATTTTCGCTGTGGAAATGATAGGTCGCCTCTTGAAACCCCAACAACCGTGGTCGCGATATCAGGCACTACTACCAAGCTTTCATCTCTAACATACTCGGCGCGGTACTGCATAAGTGTTGTAGCCGTAACTGGAACGTTCTTGGCCGGGCCTGCGAGCTCGGTCATTGAGGCATGGACTGAAGATCCTCTTGGCGGAATTGCCTTAACTGAGCAAAGCGATATATCTGCAAAAGAAGATAGCGGAAGTGTTCTCGTTCCAGTCAAGCGAGTGAATGGGTCATACGGAAATATTTCATTCTCTTATTTCACGACTGATGACACAGCTGTTGAAGGCGTTAACTTTGTGGGCTCAAACGGATCAATAGAGCTGTTGCCTCGCGTTGAGAATACTCATGTTACTATCGCGATCATAAACGATGCCGTTTATAACCCTGGAATCTCGTTTATCCTGACCATCATCGATGACCTAACTTCAGTCGAGACTTCGACACGAATTTTTTTATTAGACGATGGCGATGCTGGTTTTCTTTCTTTTGCGTTTTCGCACGTGGAGTATCTAGAGAATAGCGGGATTGTGGAGTTTGGAATCACCAGAACAAGAGCATGGAGTCCGCCTGTTGTTATTGAACCTCAATTGAGTGGCAACCGCAGTGTGCTCGATCGATTCCACTTGCTTGAAGCCAATCTAACATTTGATGAAGGTGTTACGGACCAAGCGCTTTCAATTCAAATTGTTGACGACTCACAGTTTCAGCTAGTTGCTGACAGCATCAATGTTAGTTTTCAAATTATGCAGGGTGGGGCACTATTGGGACTGCATTCAATCGTAAACCTCACAGCTGCAGATGACGGGGATGTTTCCCTTCCACACAATTGTACTAGTCTTCGCAAAGTTGCTGCAACAGGTGGGTCAATCGTCTTGCAATGGAGTGCTCCTATTGACCGAGGAGCATCGAACACGTTGTTGTCGTACATTGTGGAGATTTACTATCGTGATGTGATTGCTGCAACGACAACATCAAGCACCGAATCTGTTACTGTGTATGGACTAAACGCCTCTACAGTGTACGATGTAGCTGTAAGAGCAGCCAATGGTGCTGGCGAAGGAGGACGCATTTTCCTGAGGTTAGTATCAACCACTGCGGCGTCTCTGCCCACTGCTCCACAGACCGTCCAGCTACTATCAGCTTCGAGCTCAAGCTTGTTATTATCTTGGTCGCCACCAATCGATGCTGGTGGTACATCAATCATAGGCTACAAAATTTACAACGTTTCAGCTAGCGGTGCCTTAACCCCATTCGGTTCTGTAAGCTGTTCAAGTACAACGCAATGCACGATCAAAGGGCTTGTTGCGATTACACCGTATACAATTCAAGTGCGTGCTATAAGCGTCTTCTCTGCTAGCGGACCGTTGTCACCTGCAACTGTTTACTCTACATCAAACCCAGATCTCCCCGATATACCTCCAGTACCCACTGTTACCTGGGTAAGTGCTGGTGGGATAACTATCGCAATGGAAGATCCTTTAAACGTTGGGGGATCCGAAATTCGAGAATATAGATTATTCATGAAAAAGGATGGGAGCTCCATATTTGATCAAATCTATGTAGGTGCCGATCGTAATTACACTGTCTACCGACTAGGTCGGCAGACGACGTATTTGTTTAAATTCCAAGCCGTCAACATTGTCGGTCCGAGTGACTACAGTGCTGTAATGACTCAAACGACTTTAGAGCGCTCTTTGCCGTCAGCACCAATTGATGTACGCTTAACCAATGCAACGGGTGGATCACTTGTACTGGTGTGGGAAGAACCTTTTGACATTGGTGGTCGAGATATTACTGGATATACTATTACACTCACATCTGTCAATGCAACGACAGTGAGTCAGTTAGGGTACGATGGTAGAGGCGACTCCACTCTTGGAGGTACTGTTCTTGGCCTCGTTGCAAGTACTTCCTACGCTCTGTACGTTGTCGCTTTCACCGATGCTTCGAATTGTTTTGGTGAGTCGCGACGTGCCAGGAGCGTGTTGTTGACGGCGAACACAACGCAGCCAACTATTCCAGCATCGCCTTCTAACTTTGTAGCAATAGACAAGACCGGAGGATTGATTGATCTCAGTTGGTCTCCTCCGAAAGACACTGGAGGAATCCCTCTTACAGGTTTCACAGTGTATGTTGTAGCGCCGACAGGAGGTCTTGTGGCTGTCTTTGCAAGTAACAATACAGATGTTACCAGATTTATGCATACTGGGCTAACTGAAGCCACAACCTACACGTATGTTGTTTCCGCGTCAAACAAGGTCGGCGACAGTCCAGCTAGCACGATTCTTGAGGCATCCACAACTTCCGGTACACTGCCATCTATTCCACTAAATGTTACCCAACTTTCTTACTGCACTGGCGGTGCAATTCAAATCGGGTGGTCTCCTCCGATCGACTCTGGCGGCCAGCCCGTTAGCAGCTACTGGGTTTATCGCAATGGAGCCCTAATAGCTCAAGACATCCCAGCTCAAATGAGAATCTACACTGACTCGGCAAATCTCTCAGCAGATACTGCTTATGTTTACGCTGTGAGCGCGTATTCACAGAGTGGGCTGGGTTCTGCGCACAGCGACAGTTGCAGCGCTCGAACATCTGCGGCAACTGCTCCGAAACCACCGCTGTTGGTTGGTAGTCAAGTCGGGCCGGGCAATATCACATTGTCATGGACTGCTGATGCAGATGCAGGAGGACTTAAGGCGTACCGATACGATGCTGCACTTCGGCGAAACAATGTAGTTGTCGGTTCTTTTTCTGGATCGGCAAGTACCTACACCTTTGTTAGTCTGGATGCTGCTTCAACATATGTTGCCGACATTAGTACCGTGAACTCAGTTGGGTCAAGCCAGCTACTATCGACTAGTTTCCGAACACTGGCGGCAACAGTGCCCGGAACCTCTAGTTCACCGTTAGCAGTTTCAGTGTATGGAGGAAATTTCACCGTGCAGGTTGCACCACCAATCGATAATGGAGGAACGATTATCACTAGCATGAAGCTTTTCGAGCAAACTCGTGGATTTATTGCAACACTGATTGTGGCACCATTGTCAGCTCTCCAGTACAACTTTATTGGAGCAACAGCGATGTCTAATTATGTGTTGTGGTGCTCGGCTGTAAATGTCGTAGGAGAAGGCAGACCAAGCCTTCCAATTGCAATTAGAACCGGGCCGATTAATCGACCAGGAGTAATCAGTGTGGCACCACAAGCAGTTATGTCGACTGGAACCTCGCTATCCCTTTCATGGGCTCTTCCTTCAGATTCCGGTGGTAGTACGTCTCTTTCGTATGACCTTCGTCTGGTGGCTCCGAATGGCGAAATTATGATGTTAACAACAACAATCCAAGAGTCAGTGGTATCCGGCCTTCGGTATAGTACTAGCTACAACGCCAGTGTTCGGGCAGCAAATCCTGCTGGACCAGGAGGTTGGAGTCCAGTCTTATTAGCAACAACACAACCGGATGCCGCTGGCCAGTTCAACTTTGTGTTCCCTACCGTTGCTGTACGAGAGAACTCGTCGTTTATCTTGCTCCCCATTCGGCGTTCGAATGGCCTGAGTGGTAGGGTTACGCTTACGTACACAGCTCTTAGTTCGACCAGTGCTATCATCGGGAAAGACTTTGGTCTCCTTCCTGGACCAGGGTCAATGATTTCTAGAGGCTCAATTGATTTTGCAGATCAACAAAACCAAAGTAGCATCACTTTGTACATTTTCAACGACGTCATCTACGAGTCTCCAGACGAAACTTTCGTTATCCAGATTGTTTCAGTGTCCGGAACTGCTACTCTAGGCACAAGCACACAGATGACAGTGAGCATTCTTGATGACGGAGATGCTGGATACGTCAGTTTTGATAAATTATCGTTGAGTGTGTCCGAAGATGCTCTAGTTGCTGTTGTACCAATAATACGAGAGAAAGGAAATAGTAGCCGCGTGATACTTCAGTTTATGTATAACGACATTACGGCAACAATAGATCGAGACTATCGTAAAATGATGAGCAACGTCGTCATGGAAGATGGCGTGACTCGAGCGGAATTGCGTGTGGCTATCTTGAACGATCGTGTGTTTGAGTTCCCAGACGAGGTCTTTCAGATTCGTATGATTGTTGCTAGTGGCGGGGCTACAGTGAATCGTAGCCTAACCAACATCACGATTGTCGATGACGGGGATATCGGAGTGCCTGGTATTTGCCCTGCTCCACAACTGCTGTCAATAACTGGAGGCATGGCTACGCTGGCATTAGGGCTGCCTCCACACAATGGAAGTTCAACCGGAAAGCTGTCCAATTATGTTGTTCGTCTTGAATGGCAGCTTGGAATACGGGAATTGCGTCCTCCAGTCAACTTCTCACTCCAATTGGGCAAGCTTAATGCTTCAACGACATACAAAGTAACAATCGCCGCGAACAATTCGGCAGGTGTGGGACCATTTAGTGAAAGCGTGTTGTTCGCGACTTCGGAGCCGTCGTTACCGGGGTCAGTCATAAGTGCGAAAGCAACTGCAGCAACAGGAGGAAGCATTGCGCTTATCTGGAGTCCTCCCTTTGATACCGGTGGCGTTAACATTACAAAATATCGGCTGTACACCATCGGAAGCGAAAACACGCCTCAGGTACACCATTTGTCATCAAAGCATTCCTTTTCCTCCACCACTCTTACGTTTTCTGTGAATCCAGCTTGTAGCTGAAAACTTGGATGGAACAGCATCGGCTGTTGTATACAGTCTTTCCGCTAGCACAACGTACAAATTTATAGTTCAGGTATGCTTTGAATCGCTAGCTCCCGGGAAACTTTAACCGCTAACGTTGGCATCAGGCTGGAAGCAATGTCCTTGTACCGCAGCTAGCAGATGGATGGGGCGCAACAAGCAGTGTTTTTTTGTTTGCAACAATGGAAGCTTCACTTCCTGGTCCAGCTATTATCAACGCTGGGAATTATCGAATGCCCACTGGTGGCGCAGTGACATTAAGTTGGAATGCACCAGACGATACCGGTACGTAAATATATAGATGCAGATGATGTTCATATTCTGAAGATTCTCGAAAAACGCAGGTGGGGTACCAATTACAAGTTATAATGTCTACGCCAAGACCCAATCACGTGGATTCTTCTTGACGGAAACCGAGCTCAATCTTCCGTTATTGTATGGTACAACTAAACTTCTCAACGCGAGCACATCATATCAGTTCTTCGTGTTGGCAAGAAACCAAGTGAACAGTTTGCATCTACAAGGAAATATGTCTGTCAATGCTGGTTCAAGTTTTTTGCAGACGACCACGGATCTATCCAAGCAGCTTTACTTCGGTTCGGTACTAGCGATACAGGTAATAATGTATTAATTCTCGATGAACGATGAGTCCACACTAACTTTGTTGTTTTTGTAGGACGTTATCGTTGTCGTTGGAAATATGTCTAGAGCTAGTGCAACTTTGATCCCGCTGATGTTTCAACACGTCGGAAGTACAGTACCGGCAAGTCCTGCAAGCCTGATTGGCCGTACCACGACCTTTTCGATGATCAACACAACGGCGGCAACACTTCCACGACCTCCACTTTCTCCTACCTTAACGTCGACTAGTGGAGGAGCACTCACTGTATCATTTGAGTCACCGCTTGACACTGGTACGTCGCAAAAGCACTTATGGAATTGGTAAAGGAAGAGAGGTTCTGATCGAGGCCTCTCCAATGTGACAGGTGGGATACCAATATTAAGTTTTAAGGTGTATGTCAATGGCATAACCCCAAGGTCAAGCACTATTGAAAACTATGCGGTCCAAATCAGCTATCTCCAATTACGAGCTGTGGTACTAATTGGAAACTTAAATCCCCGAACCACATACACTATCACAGGTGTTGCGACTAATGCGCTGTCTCAATGCTACTTTGGACGTGAGGCTACAAGCAAGGAGATAACCTTCAGCACGGAAGACATCTCAAAGCCTGGTCAACCACAAGTTGTTGCAACTGAGAAAACGGGCGGTGGTATCACGTTGAGCATTGTCGATCCGCTCGATACAGGAGGAATTCCTATCCTGTACTACAAGGTTTACTTCCGCGAGCAAAGTGCCCGCGGTTTGTGGAAGTTGGGCTACTATGGTTCAGATCACCGCGCGACTTTAGCTGGACTTCGCTCGAGAACAGGATACGAAGTACAAGCTACAGTCAGCAATGATATGTTTACTTCGGACAATTCGTCGGCTCTTGCCGTCAAGACGACGGCTGTTTCAGCTCCTGGTGCTTGCGCACCGGTAACACAAGTCACAGCGACCGGAGGAATGCTCAACGTTTCCTGGGATAACCCTCTTGATAATGGAGGTTCCCCTGTTACATCGTTTTTTGTGTCGATCGCATCTGGTGAAGACGGGTCTGGGAAGAAAATTTTTCCGACGAATGAGAAGTGGTACTCATTTTACGGTTTGACAGCCGATTCAGCGTACGATGTAGTCGTTCGAGCTCGAAACGCGTTAGGTTCCGGGGCTGAAAGCTCACCCATGCGTCTTCAAACAGCAGGAATGACGGCTCCTTCCGGGACTATAGATGTCATTGCGGAGAAGGCTACAGGTGGTGCTGTGTACATCTCCTTTAATGAGCCCAAAGACCTTGGCGGAGCACGTTCTGTCGATCTTGTTTATCAGGTGTTTGTTGACAGAGACAATGTAGCCAATCTGTCGTATTCGCCATCAGCAGCTTTGAGTAAAACCTCAAAAGGAACTAGGCGTTTGGAGCAACGTACTGCACGAAGCCTTACCACTACCTCACTTGGAATTGTAAGTGGCTTAGACCCGGAAAATCTGTACAACATTCAAATTCGGCCGATAAATGCAGCCGCGAAGGGTGATATATCGCCAGGTGTTACGGCCATGACATCGATCGCTACAGTTCCTTCTGCTCCAAAGAATATGCAGCGGGTTTCTGCTTCAGGCGGATATATTAATTTGCTTTGGGAAGCACCAGACGATTGTGGTGGTCTCCCGATTTTCCAATACACACTCATTGTTGACGGTCCGGGGGTTAACGAAACACAACAACTTACGGGAGGGATGACTAGCACATCCGTCTACGGTTTGGAACCTGAAACAATTTACAATTTCGAATTGTATGCAACAAATAATGTGGGAAGCTCCCTACCTGTTACATTTACAGCAAGCACAACGCCTGTGACAGCGCCAAGTGCTCCGCGAGACATTACAATACTATCAGTTGCGTTTGGCCAAGTTGAATGTTCTTGGAGAACTCCAAGTGACAGTGGCGGGGATACTGTCGTTTCTTACATGGTGACAGCTTCTCAAACCGCTGGTGGAGTCTCAGCATTCAGCATCATCACTACAGGAACTCAGGCATCCATCAGCGGTCTGCAGGCATCTGTTCAATACGGAATTAGCGTGGTACGTGGAAATCACCATTTCTCAAATCCATTTAGGTTCAGTTAATCATGCTATCGTTTTACCCAGGTGGCTACAAACAGTTTGGGTGTGTCGAGCGTCAAAAGTGTCACTAGGTATGTGACAGTAGCTTCAATGCTTGGAACGCCTTCATCTCTATACATTGGATGCGGTAAGTTGGTATGATAGGCTTTACGAGAATACACATTTGGGACTGATGAGCTTCTGACATGAAAACCAGCTGGAAGTTCATCAATCACACTGTCATGGTATCCATACACAAGTGCATCTGAATATCGTGTCCTCCGCAACGGGTCTCTATTGTCTGATACTGGGAACGCATCAACATTTACTGATGAATATCTTGACATCGCCGAGCAAAATTTTGTGTATAGTGTCCAAACTCAGGTTGATGGGACGTGGGGACCCGAGACCGAGCCAGTTTCGGTAACAGCGGATTTTTTATTTTCTGCAAAAGCTGACACATTTTGTCGCGGTATGGCGGGTCAAATTGATGTGGGAAACTACTCAAATAATGACGAAATGGAATGGCACATTGCTCCAGCCATACCATACTCCCGTCTTGTGATCACTGTAAGTATTTGCACTTTAGGTCGTCCCGCTGAATTGTTGGCTATGAGACAGCTGGCTGACTGTTTTGTTTGGCAATACCCAGTTTCAGCAATTTGACCTAGAGTGCGACCATGATCTGATTGAGATTCTGGACGCTGCATCCATGGGTCAACTCTGGCGAGGGGGATGTTACAGACAAGGAACGTTTGTCTACCAATCTACTGCATCTGTTGTGATTCGTTTCTCAAGTGATAAAGATGTGTCTGGCGGTAGTTTCAAGTTCTCTTTTTCAACCGATTCATCTTCCTCTGATACAATTATTCCACCTCCCGGGGGTGATGAATTCCTTTGCTCACAGCATGGGCAAGCAACAATCAGCGGTAGTTGTCAATGCAATGTTGGGTTTACGGGTGAAGACTGCAGCAATCGCATCGTGTGCTGCTCGGACACAAGTCGCTGTTATCATCCAGTGTGTGGCATCGATCCAGCAAAAGTTATAGTCGTGGATAATGATAGCGGAGATGACATCAGAGGATCTGGGGCAATGATGGATGCAAGTGAAAAGGGCACAGCTTCGAAAGCTGTTCGCACTCTTGCCAAGGCGCTAAGTCTTAGTCATGACGACAGTTTCATACTCATATACCCTGGGATTTATATTGGTGCAATGAACCAAGCATTGAGCGTCGAAGGCATGGATCTCACTATACAAACCTTGAAGGGTTCAAGATGGACGGCCATCGACTGTGCTGATGCAACTCGTGCGTTATCTGTCGAAACTTCCACTTTGAAGATTAGTGGCATATCATTTTCTAATTGCTCGGAGATTGATGGGGGAGCAATGAAGATTGTATCGAGCAACCTATATACTGACGATGTAGCCATCATAGAGACCTACGCAAGCTCACATGGCGGTGGAATGATGATTCAAGATTCAACAGTGTATCTGTATAGAAGCTATATATCTCGCGCCTCATCTGGAGTAGCGGGCGGAGGAATATATGCCAAAAACGCATCTCTTACGCTGGACAGTTCAAATGTGACTTTGAGCAAATCGAGTGATGGTGGTGCTATTGCTCTAGTCGGCTCGAGTGAGCTAATTGGTGTCTCTTCCGCAAGCTTGATAAACAATGGGGCGGATAACAGCGGTGGAGCAATCTTAGTAGATGGCATCGGAGTTATTCGAAGTCTGGTGATTGATGTGAACTACGCAAGAACTGGTGGCGGGATCGCTATCAATGCCGAGTCATCACTAGAGATTGAAAATGTCATTGTATCTAATAACAACGCAGCGATAAAAGGTGGAGGAATCCTGATGAGTTCCAAAACAGTGCTTCAAGCCCAAAATGTATCGATAAATATGAATAGTGCTTATAGTGTGGGCGGAGGCATCTATGGCAGTGGCGTGATAGTAATAACAGGCTCTGGAATTGAAGATACTGAAATGGTACTGGACAGCAACACTGCGTCAGAAGGAGGAGGTATATACCTGCACGAAGCTGATGCAAAAATTGGTGGTATGGTGATCCAAGATGGAGATGCTTTGTGGAACGGTGGAGGCATTGCTGCGTTTGATAGCTCTGTTGCACTTGGGAACATCACTTTACACTCTAATAACGCAACATCAGGAGGGGCAATAGCGGGTATCGGATCCGCTTTTTCATGCCGTGGTGGCATTTTGATTTTGCAAAACACAGGCGTTGATGGTGGGGGAATATGGTTAGATGAGTCTTCGCTATTTGGGAGCGAAATTATTTGCGAACAAAACTCTGCATCCATTTCCGGTGGCTGTCTCTATTTGAAAGGAAACGCTTTTCTGGAAGGTTTACATGCTGTGAACAATACTGCCGAACGTGGTGGAGGCATCTCAACCGACAGTAGCAGGGGCGAAATCGTTCTCCATGATATCATGGTCTTAAATTCAAGTGCTACGCAGTTCGGCGGTGGCGTCTGGGTTGAAAGTGGCCTTCTCAACATCTCAAATACTCTAATTAACGGGTGTGATGCGCCTATTGGAGGAGGAATTTACGGTGTCTCAACTGATCTCATTGGCGATTTAGTTGTGAAAAATTGTCAAGCAGCATATGATGGCGGCGGTCTGTATTTAACTGGCACAAGCAATCTTGTTGGCGCCTTTGTGCACAACAACGAGGCAATTCGTGGAGGCGCTTTGTTCACAGAACGCGCCTTGTTAGTTGTGGAAGACGTGATTTTGGCATCATCAACTGCAGCACAACACGGAGGGGGATTTTACTCAGCTAGTTCTTCGGTATGGCTCACTAAGACTGCCGTGTCGGATCACAAGAGCGAGGACGCCGGAGGTGGCATGTATGTGATAAACTCGGAAATCTTTCACAAAAATGTGACAATATCTGGCTCTTCTTCCCACAATGGAGGAGGTATTTATGTGGTTCAAAGTACATTGAAGAGTAGCGAGTTGACCTCAGAGAATGCTATTGTCTCAGAGAACACAGCAACCGAAAGTGGCGGCAACGTGTATATTAGTGGCCATGTCAATACTACCATTTTCAGAGATTTTTACATAGCCAATGGAATGGCCACCGTCAAAGGTGGTGGTCTAATGGTTTCCGAGAGCTTCGTCCAGTTGCACAACTGTCGAGTTGTTGGAAATACCGCGCCAAAGGGGGGAGGTTTCAGCGTTTCTGGCGGGTCAGAATGTCAAATTTCCAATGTGAATGCCGTCAACAACACAGGGCGTCTACAAGGCGGTGGATTTCACTTAGACAATTCAACCTTGCTTCATAGTGACGCTCGACTAAGCTTTAACTCTGCGCCTTTTGGAGGCGCAATATTCACGACCGGCGACTGTTTGATCGACTACTTGAATCCGGCTCCAAATGCTTCGCTCCTCTTGGTTGAATCAAACACTGCCACTTCTTTGGGTGGCCAGGATGGATTCGGTGGCTCCATGTACATTGCTTCGGATAGCAGCATTCATGCCAGGGGACTTGATATTTACCTTAGTCGAGCTGATAATGCTGGAGGCGGAATTTATGTCGTGGAAAGCACGATGATTCTCGAAAACTCACAAATGTCCGAGTCCGAATCCATTGATGGGGGTGGTATATTTATCAAGGACGGATCCTCATGTGAGATATCGAATTGTTTGCTGACTCGAAACTCCGCATCTGCATCTGGAGGTGCTATTGCAGTTTCAAGTTCAGGCGCCACAAATTATCTCACTTTGCAAAATTGTATACTTGAGACAAACACGGCAGAAGTCGATGGAGGCGCAATTTTTCTTGAAAATACCCATATGGACGGCAGTGGAAACGTGCTGATGAATAACACAGCACATGCAGGATCTGGAGGTGCCATTGCTGGTATTGGCGCCAGTAGCGTCAACGCACTGGAGTGGTATTTCTACAATAATACTGTCGGTGAAGTCGATGGTCAGTATGGAGGCGCTATCTACTTCGGGGAGCAGGTGGAAGCAGTAATTTCGAAATCGATTTTGCTCAGCAACGAAGAAGCCACACTGGTTCGATATGGCGGGCTGATCTACATACAAGGTCCTTTGAGCAGACTTTCGGTGTACAGCTCGAGACTTGGATTTGGTCAGGCTTATTCGGGAGGCTTGATCTATGCTGTTGATTCGACGGTTATGATACACAACTCGACGCTTGACACAGCCTACGCGTACGATTTTGGGGGTGGAATCTATGCTCAAAACTCTGACCTATACATCAACGACTCGTCTATCGTCAATAATTTTGCGTACTACAGCGGTGGAGCCATCTTCATGAAAGCAGGTGGAAGCTTGATGATAATAAATTCAGCCATTGAGCTGAATGCCGTTCAAGACAGTGGTGGTGCCATCTACTTGGCTCCAGGGGCAGAGGTTACTTGTGACATCTCTGACACAAATCTTACCAGTAACACCAATTACGGCTACGGTTCTGTGATGTACGTTGGCAGAAAGAATGAGCTTACATTGACTCGATGCATTGTGAGCCGCAATGGCGGCTCAAGTACAGAGGCGGGTGCTGTATACCTTCTTGATAGTGTTGGAACGATTCGATCTACCATTTTCGAGCAAAATAGCGCTGTAGCTGGCGCTGCAATTGCTGTTTCACGTGATGGGAAGTTGACTTTGGCAGACTCTACAGTGACGAACAATTCTGCAGCCAGTGCAGGCGGAGCTCTCTATGGTTCGGTTCGAGCCGTCGCGACTATAAAAAATTGTGACATCGATTTGAATTCAGCGATTGAAGGTGGAGCTGTATTTGCTACTGGATCATCAAAGTTCGAGTTCCAGGACGTTCGAGTCACTCATAATCTTGCGCGGAGCTTCGGTGGCGCTGTTTCCTTTCGCGGAACAGCATATTTGAAAGTATCAAACAGTCTGTTTCATTACAATGATGCGTACACTGGTGGCGGCTTTTCGTTCAATGATAATGCATCGATTGCTGTAACTACAACTGATTTTGTGGGCAATTCCGCGGTCGATTTTGGTGGAGCAATTTACGTAAACAGAGTATCAAAGACTTCTGCTAAAAATCCTGTGTCATGTTCGGGTCTGCTATTTGATGCCAATACAGCCGCTGCTGGGAGTGACATCTACTGGATTTATCGCCCATGGTTTGTGCTTGATTGCGAGAATTGCCACTCTTACTCTCTCCCAAACGCGATGGTTGCGACAAGCGCTACTACAGTAACTGCAGGCTGGTGGCCTGAAACGGTTACCAGTGGGGTCAAGCTCAGTCAAACCAAAATGATAATCAGCAGCAACGCTACTAACAATCGGCAACTTGATGAGTCATCCCAAAATGCTGAATGGGCAAATTACGAGCTGTCAGATCCTCACGAGAATATGTTGTGGCCAACAATGATTGTTCGTGACTACTACGGAGCAATTGCAAGCCAAGATAATCAAACTCAGTGCATCGCGCATGTAAGTAACGACGAAGAAGATCCATTCTCCTTCACCCCGTCTGGGTGGGTGGCGGTGGCATATGGATACATTACATTTGAGGATGCAGAGATCCTATCCATCTCCCGTACAAAGCCATACACTCTCAATGTGGAGTGTTCCCTCTCGTCGGATGTTGATAGTGGTCTCTCGGTGAATATTACTGTAGACCGATGCATGGCAGGAAATGAGAACGTCGATGGGTAAGCGGCTGATCTGCTTCCGTTCTGTACCCTCACACCCTAACACGCTTACGCTATATGCAATGTTTGCAGACTCTGCCTTTCATGCGAGAAAGGCAAATACAGGTATGCATTGATTCGTAGTTTTCACGAATTAAAAAAAATGTCAAGTCTAACTCTGGATTTGGTTTAGCCTGGACGGTTTAAAGTGTTATCTCTGCCCTCTTGGCGCGACTTGCGAGAAGACAGATGAAGATGGCGTAACCGTGGGTGTTGGAGTTCCTTCTCGCGACGACGGCTACTACGTGTCCGAAAGCCGAGAGACCTTATTGGATTCGAGCTGCGCGGATCCATCCTCGTGGGCCGCGGGAGATCCATGCAAGGAATTCGATGGTGACTCGCTGTCTGACCGAATTTACAGGTGTTCATCGTCAAAAGACTTTGACAGCTACTGGAACCGTAAACGCATATTTGCGTGTATATCAGGCATGGAGTACTACGGCTGCGATGTGCGTGTTCTCATTGTTTGCATCAGCTTTATAACAGGATGTGTATGTTAACTTTATTGAAAACCGATCTAGACGTATGATGCGTGCGTAAAGGACAATTCGACTCTAACTGTCTCCCAACTTTCAACACTATCAACGGCATCGCTTTCATCGTCTTTCAATATTGACGATCAATGCGACATTGGATATGTGGGGGTAATGTGTGCAACTTGCGATGATGATTACTACCGAGTTTCCAACGGTTCCTGTAGACGTACGTGGGAGCATTATTGTATGTATCGTTTGTAAAAATGGAGCCCACTAACTATTCTCGCGTTCAACAGCCTGCAAAGATCCTAGCGATCCCTCCGTTGCTCGAATGACCCGTATGTTAACTGTTCTTCCGATTGTTTATGCTCTAGTTGGGTTTGCATTAGTGTGCTACTTTTTCTATGACCGATCCGAAAAAGATATAATGAAGTATGCGCGCGCTGCTAAGAAATTTCAAGTCTTTGGGTCAGATTCCGAAGGAGCATCCTTTTTGCTCTCAATTCGATTCTCTATCCAAGAGCGCGTGAGGTCAATGGCTCGGTCGCTGAAGGCTTCTATTCGAATAGGTCGAAATCGAGCATGGTTGTTTGGGATTGCTCCTGTCGCTCTCCCTGTGCCTGGCTTTCGTCCAGAGAAGTTTAAAATCCTTCTTGGATTCTTTCAAGTATTTGGCGGTTTTAAGCGCACCTATGAGATTCCATGGCCAGATGATATGAGTCGTCTGCTTGACGTGTACTCTCTCGCCGATTTCAACTTTATCGACACTACTAGTGTTGAGTGTTTTTACCGACGCGATTACTTTGCAAGCTATCGATTGTCCTTGTTTGCAGTTCTGGTTCTTTTGATGATCACGGGTCTGCTTTTGGTGTGGGGGAGTGTGCGGTATCGCGTTATTCTATCGACTCTTCCTCGTCACTGCGTCAAGTGTGGTCTCCCAGTTTTCCAGATGATACGTCAAATACCTCAGACGCTTGTAAAACGCGCAACTATGGTTTCAATGCTCAAACTGCAACACAAAAAGCAGATGAGTGAAAGTTTTATGAAGAAATCGTTAGGTGCACGCATGAAAGACAACTTGTCCTCTCGTGCCGAAGCTGCTTTTATGAGTGCGAAGCAATGGGTCGCTTGTACTCGCTTTGGGCAAGCAGTGACCCGCATAGCCGTTAAAACTCGATTGCCAGCCTCTAGCTCAATTCATCAAACGAGCTGTCCGACAACCCATCGAATTAGCAATGACGTCCAAGCAATGGTGGTGCGAAGTAACCTCCGGTTATGGCGTGCTCGGATTCGACTTCGACTCAACTATAGGACTTACCAGAATCGCTGCATCAAGCTCCTGTTTTGGTATGCAAAAACGTTGGCAAGAAATCAAGTCCCACGCACACACTAACTTATTTCTTTCTTGAAATGCAGGATTCTACTTCTCTTTTATCCTGACTTATCTGCGCGAGTGATTGGAATTTTCTACTGTGAAGAAATTGGGCCTCACTTTTATTTGACACGTGATCGGCGGTTTCGCTGTTATGAAGGTGTATGGCTAGCCTATCTGCCTTTGACCATCGTTCTGATTCTCTTTTGGGTCGCTGGTACGTTGTCAATCAATAGTTGGCTGGAGTAGTGGATTCATAGTGGTTACATGCTAACATTTTGTTTTCAGGGGTGCCATTGTTGTTTTGGTTGATATTGTTCATCAAACGTCGTCATGGAGTTGCCGATGCGCTGGTTCTACTTGAGGATCCTTCTAACGTTGAGCGAAAAGAACGCTTACTTGTTGAAATCCGCCGCGATCTTATCGATCGTGGCAAAAAAGTTGATGAGGAAAGTATTCAACTATTTGAGAGTGAGATGCTGGCTGAGTATCTGCGCAGCCGCAAGCTGCAGGTACGTTCATTATTTGTTGCTGGTGTGAGTTGCGCGTTTCTTTGCTTATAGACTAAAATTCGACGTTTATCAGGAGCCAACCATGATCGCTCAAGTCGGGTTTATCTACCACGCTTGTATGTATTCAGATCGCCACGCCATATCAACACATTTTAACTCAATTATGTTGCAATGCACAGACGATGCGCGATTTTGGTGGTTCGAGGTCTGGGATCTTGGGCGAAAGCTCTTTCTCAATTGTGTCGTTGGTTTGCTCGCAAGCTCGGCTGCCAATCGTATGATATCTGGACTCGTTGTGCTGTGAGTTTTGCTTCTTTCTCATGACTATACATTTTGTTTAAAATCACACCCTCATCCATGATACAGGCTCGTGTATCTCTCCGTCATGCTATTTTTTCAGCCTTACAAAATTCAGTCTGACAGTGCACTAGCAGGTGTGACGCAGATCCAGCTCTTCATCACTCTCTTTTGTACGAAATACGAGTTTGCTATAATAGCGTATGGCCGAAAAAACTAATATTGCTTTTTTTTGGCGGTGTAGGTGGCTTGATCCTCAAGCTGGGATCGCATACTCTCGAAGACAGCGTGATCTCGCTGCTTACCTACTGTGCTTTCGCAACCAATATATGCACTATTGCATATGCAGTGCTGAGCATAGTGCACGAACGGTACATTATGCTTCGTCATGTCCGACGCCAAGAGCGCGAAAACCATCGCCGAGCAATCCAAGCACACGCCCGGAAGCTCTGGCGGCGAGCATACGGATATGCCTTCACAGAAGTCTATTTGCGCGACCTGTCGATTCGCCCGATGCCCGTCCACGTAATCCTCGAGCTCGCCCGTCGCGAACGAGCTGTTCGAGAGATTGCAGAGCTGGACGAACAGCTTGAAAACACTGCACCCCATTTGGAGGAAACCCCGCGCAGGACTGAATCCAAAAAAGTGGCCGAGAAAGATGCTAGTGAGGTGCAACAGTAATCCTATGTATATGCGTTTGTAAGCAAATGTACAATAAATCAGCGTGTGTGGCACTCGAGTTGGCATTAGACGCACTGGCAAAAGCAAACTACTTCTTGGACGGTACTGTGCGTGTCACGGTGGATACGCCGTCAACAAACTTGGTGCGGAATACCACATTTGCGTTGTTGAACATGCCCTCTTTGAGTGACACGACGATAAACTGCGAGTGCGAGAAGTGCGACCGGATCATTTGGCCGATGTTCTGCGTGTGCGAAAGATCGAGTGCTGCGTCAACCTCATCGAGAATGTACATCGGTGCCGGCTTGAAAAGCAGCAGCGACAGGATTAGCGACAGTGCAAGCAGGGATCGCTGACCGCCACTTAGCTCTGTCAGGCTTTCTTTCCACACACCACCAAAGGCGACGCGGACCTGAAGGCCATCGAGAATAGTCCCGTTCTCAGGAGGGTCAAGCTTGGCGGTAGTCCCAGGCAGAAGAGTCGAGAAAATGGAGCCAAAGTCTTTGGTAACCTTGACCCAGGTAGTCTCAAGCGCCTCGTTTTTCTTCTGATCAAGCTCCTTGATTACAGAAGTAATCTTTTCTTTGTCGTTCTCGATGATGTACCGCTTGTTCATGAGTCCTTGATACTCTTGTTCAGCCTTTTCTATCATGCCCATAACCTTCTTGTTGATTTTCTTGGATAACGCACCCTGTGTTTCCTTCAGCTCAAGCAATCGATGATTGGCGCTAGCAGGATCTCGGCGCTGAAAGTCGTAGTCAGTATGCTCCCTTCCAAAGAACTCCTTCTCGGTCTCGATCCAGGGATGAGCCTTCTCCAACTTTTTAACCATCACCTTGGCGTCGCTTTCATCCTTTACCAATCGAGAGATCTTGTGCTCAGTCTTCTTACGCTCCAGCTGCAGACTGGTTTTCTTCTTCGACATTTCGCTGAGACGCACTGACAACTCTTTCAGCTGTTGATCGTACATGGTCAAGTTGGTTCGTCGCTTCTCTAGTTGCTGGTTAGCCTCATCATAGCCTCCTTGCACCTCAGACAGTTTGTCCTCGAGCTTTTTCTCCTCCTTTCGCAAACTTGCAAGCTCTTTCTGGATCCCAGTTACTGTCTCCGCGTTGCTCTCGAGCTCTTGCTCTGCTGACTCGGATTCGAGAACCAATTCCGACAACACTTGTTGAGCTGCCTTCAGTTGACTATCAATCCTTTGTGCTTCCTTCTTGGACTCAGCAAACCGCTTCTCCAAAACACCAATTTTTGACTGTCGTGACGATTTCAAATTTGTAATATCAACCTCCAAACTTTGAATCTCCTTAGTGAGATGGCCAACAGCCTGCTTCTTCGTAATAAGCTGTTCTTGGTCTTCACGGAACTGCTCTTCAGCCGCCGTTACCTCACGTTCAAGTTGGGCGTGAGTACTGTCGGCGATACGTTCGTCAAGTAACCGAAGCTCATGCTCTTTCAGTTCCATTTGGTGCTTCATGTGGCGGAATTGCTCAGCATCCTGTGGGTAAAATGCAAAACACTTAGCATACAATCAAGCGTAACTTCGTTTCACCGCGCAGTCAATACCTGTTTCATGCCTTCAAGTGCCCGAGACGCGTCTTCGTACTCACGCTTGAGCTCTGATAGTCTTCGCGTGCTGCTGATGAGATGATGTAGCCTTAATAGCACAGGAGTGCCGTTTGAAGGAGCAGAACCACCCTGCAATGTGCCTGCCGGGTCGAACGAGTCGCCATCAAGCGTCACAGTCCGCACCTTGATGTCACGATGGAACGTAACCATCTTCGCAAGCTCACTCGTCTCGCATATGATGGTTGAGCCGAAGGCATATTCCATTGCGGGAAGAAGATCGCGATCAAAGTGAATAAGCTCCATCGCATCCCACACCTTTCCGCCATTCTGCTGCGCAATCTGTCGCGCCTTATCCATCTTGCGAGGATCCACTGTCCGGCGAGAGATCCTATTTAGCGGGATAATCGTCACGCGGTTCATCAGGCGGCCATTCTTTAGAATATCCTTCGCCGTCTTCTCATTGTCAACCACGACTTGGTACAACTTTCCACCAGCAGCAATCTCTAGCGCAAGCGCGCACCACTCATGCTTTGTCTCCAGAAGATTTGCTAGAACACCCTTGACACTATCACGGCGGAAGTTACGGTACGGGTCCGTGTACTTGAAATCGAGGCGGGACGACAGCCCAGAGGAAGCCTCATCTACTTCGCGCTCGCATCCACGAATGCGGTCGTGGAGATCTCGAACCTGGTCATGTAAGTGTCGCTCTTCGTCGGGGTTGAAGCGTCGTGTGAACTCGTCAATGCCGCCCTGCATTCGCTTCAAATCAGCCACCTGGCGCCCCCGCTGCTCCGTCAATGCATGGTTGTTGGACTGAGTCTGCTGCACTTCCCGACGCTTGTGTTGAATGCTCTCCTCCATGTGCTTTAGTCGCATGTTCAATTGTTTGATAGCTGTGTGAGTTGCTTGTAATTCACGCTGCTTCATTGCAAGACGCTCCGAGAGAGATTCGTCGCTGTCCCCAGTTTGCTCCATTCCAGCATTTAGAGCCTGGATCTGGCGTTGGTAGTCGTTCGTCTCGGAGTCCTTGGCCTTGAAAGCCGCTTCGGTCTCGTTGACCTTGTTCTTTGCCTTCTCGATGTCCCTCGACAGCTTTTCAATGCCTTGTTCGGCATCAATGCGCTGGTCCTTGATCGATTGCTCTTTGTTAACTTGGTGCTCAATAGATGCGCGAATGTGAGTGAGCTTCGTCGTAAACTTGACGACTTCTTTGCCCACCTTTTCAGCGTTGTCCTTGAGCTTCTGGAACTCTGTGCCCATCTCTTTGTCACGCTGCTTCTCTAGCTTTTCCATTTCATCGTCAGCGGCAGCCATCTCCTCTGTAATCTGTTCTTCTTGCTGTTCCGCTTCGCGCTGCGCCTCTTGCATTAGCTCGACTCGTTGGGCTGTGTTCTGCAGCGCATCTTGCGCCTTCTGGTAATCGTAGGCGACACAGAAGCGATGCAGGCGCTCGATCTCCGTGTTGTTGGCAGCCCACTTGAGGTAGTGGGTCTTTTCGGCGCGCAGTTTCTCGAGCGTGGGAGTGATCTCCTCGGCGAGGATGTTGTTGATTTCCTCGACCTTCTTCTCCTTCTTCATCATTGTCTTGAGCGCCGCCTGCTTCTTGTTCTCGTACATGCGCGTGCCGGCGGCCTCCTCGATCATGCCCAAGATCTCGGGCGGCTTCATGTTGAGCACCTTGGTGATGCGGCCTTGCATGATGAGGAAGTGCGGGTTGTTGACGTTGAGCTGCACCGAGTGGAAGAGGTTCTGCACCTGGCTGACCTGCGCCGTGTGGCCGTTGATGAGGTACTTGTTGCGCCCGCCGATGACGACCTGGCGCGCCACCGAGATCTGCTCGTACTGCTCGTAGCCGACGGGCGAGGCCTTGGGGTCCGCGTTGTTGAACACGATGGTGACGCTGGCCTTGGTCACGCCCGCCTGGCCCTGCTTGTACACGAGCTCCTGCAGGTTGTTGGCGCGCACCTGGCTCAGGTTCGTGATGCCCAGCACGAAGCAGATGGCGTCCAGCACGTTCGACTTGCCGCTGCCGTTCAGCCCCGTGATAGCGTTGAACCGCGGGTCGAACCCGCTCACCACCGTGCGCGTCGCGTACGACTTGAACCCGTCCAGGATGATCTCCTCGATGAACATGGCGCTTCGTCCGCTATTGCAGCTGTTTCTTGGGCTCCAGAGCTCAGGAAAACGCGCGCGAGCCCGTCACAGGGAGCTGGAGACGCGGCGGACGCTCGCAGACGGTCGCGCGAAGCGAGGGAACGAACGCAGCACGCGCGAGGGCCCCGGAGGCGGCGAGCAGCCAAGGTGCTGCAGCTTCCAGCGAGCTGCCGCCTTTCCCGCGCCTTTTGTTGTTTGGAGGAGAACCCGAGCGAATAGTGACGTTTTTCCCTCGTTTCAGTGGCCCAAAGGCATTTCTAAACGTTTTAGAAATCACGGTACCCGCGTCCACTGCTGTCCACTATCACCGGTAGTGCGCAGTGGTGGACGCGACCGGAAAGGACGTTCCTCAAGTTGAAGCGCTTGGTGGCGGGATATGGCGGCCGAGTACGCGGCTCGCATGCAGCAGCTGCGGCTCCAGCGCCAGGAAGCGTATGCTGAGCCTGATTCTATTGACCTTGAGGAGCTTTAGACCGAGTCTCACGGTCTGCACCTCGCTGGATGTCAAGCAGGGCGGGGCGGCGCTCGGCGATCGAGAAGAAACTGGTGCTGAGGGAGGCGACGGCCGCCGAGTTCAGCGCCGTGGCGCTGCAGAGCGCTCGGCAGCGCGTCAAGAGCCTGAAGGCGGCGGCCGCGGCTGCCAGGAAGCGCAACGACGCGTTCGTGCGGGCAGTGAGGGAGGCGCAGCGCCGCGTGGAGGACGCGCGGCTGCAGGTGCTGAGCGAGCGAGCACCGGCCAGCGTGGCGCTCGAGAGGGAGAAGGCGAGGTACCTGCGGAAGATCGAGCAAGCGTACCCGACGTGGCAGGAGAAGGAGCAGAGGATGAGGATCGACAAGTTGCGGGCGCTTGAGGACCGCAAGAGACAAATCGAGCAAAGAAGGTTTCTTGCGAGGAAGGTGGGGCCGTGTGTGTGGCAGAGTTTCTTCGTCAGGCGTTACCATTTCCTCACGGGCTTTGGCGGATCTTGGTGGATAGACGTTTGAGCAGGAGCAGACCATTGAGGACTTGATCCGGCAGACGGTATGCTGACTGGACTCGTATGTTGTGGACTGACTATTGCTCACACTTCGGTGTTTTCAGCGCCACGAGATTGAGCTGTCGGAGAACCTGGCTCAAAACGAGGCGTACGAGAGGGAACTACTGCGCCACCAAAGCTTAAATCACGGTATTCGCGCTTTCGGAGTCGCTTCCAGATCATTAGAAACTCATTGCTTTATATCGTACAGCTGCGGAAGTGAAGCAAACTATACGAGAGCAAGCTCGTGATGCGCGGTCATACCTGCAGGCACAAGCTTCTAATGAGCTACTTACAACTCCCGGAGTTGACGATCAGACATCTGGTGAGTAGATATTAGAAGTGCACGGTTTGACATGTATTTACTGAATTACACTTTGCGATGAAAGACGCGATCTACGAGGCATTTTCACCTCGCAGTGCTTTGCAGGCACTTCGTGAAGGGACCAAGTATGTTGATTCAGAATGACTTAGTCTGACTGGGTTAGTGCTGACTTTCTCGAGTATGATATTTTGAACTGCAGCATCGTTTCCATGCGCACAACTGAAGAGTACGGGAACGACGAGAACGAGTTGGAACAGCGACAACAGTTAGAAGTCAGTGTCTCAATGCCTCAATCACTTCCGTCTACTCAGTACGGGTTGCACACCATACAAGAAGGTGACGAATCGCAGATTAGCGGACCAACAATATATTCTACTCCGAATGATTTCCATGTCAACCGCAGCGGTCCGCCTCCTCTCCTCAAGATTGAGACGAAACACCCAAGTACGCATATGCAAGTGTCAATGCCCCACCCGATACAACAACAGCAAATGGTACGACAAAAGAATGACCAGCAAAACGAAGTCCAGAGCAGCGCCCAAAATCTGCAGAATTGTTTGCCCATTGAGCAAGAGTTGAAAAAGGCTCCATATTTCCTATCGACAGTAAACACCGAAAGAACAAAAGAAGCAACGGTAGAGGAAAAAAATGAATCTGGCAACACTGGGCAGCATCTTGATCTTCAGGGCCATAGTTCCGATTCGCCATTTATGCAAGATTCAGCTAAAACAACCTACACCGTACTTCATTCTGACGCATCTATACGGAAGAGCGAAGAGATAACACCTTCTTTCCTTGCAACTGGGTTGCATGAGTTTATCTCTGACCCGCAAGAATTCAAGCATGAATCACAAGAAATCGCTGTTTCTAGCTTTATTCCAAGTGCAGAACCTAGAACGGTAGCAAATTCTGCTCTGAAGAATGATTTGGTGGAGAAAATTACTGAAACTCGCCCAAGTGTTAGCCCTGATGACAAACAACCATCGGTCTCTCCAACGGATAATGTTACGAGCCATATTTTGATCGAGCGTGAAACGGGAGTTGGGACACATCAGATACCCCAAGTTGGGCAGACTCTACCAACAGTGGTTGCGGAGGATATTGTGCGCTCTGATACTAAACATACAATAGAAGTTCAGGATAGTATTCGGGATAACATGGAGCGAGCAGCGAGTTCACCAGATGACCCGACCACGCAGTCCCCTGTTCCTATGCTCCCACCTCCAGCACCCTCACCAGAGATGGCGAGCACGGGTGCGGACAGTATTCAGCTAAGCCCTCTCACCTCACTCGAGCTATCAGGAAGTTTTTTTCGAGATGTGGAATCGAAGGTTGTGCCTACTCCATTACCAATTGAAATTGTTGAGTCCATAGAGAGTACACAGGTAAACCCAACGCCCAATTTGGCTACCGCACTTTCTCAAGACAGTGAAGTTGTTCTACCTTCACCGCCGATCGACTTGCAAAGTGAGCTTCACGAGAGCGTACGAGATGAAGCACTTCCTGTGGTGATCCAAGACGTAGGTGCTTCTCCTAATTATCAAGAGAAATATCAATTAGAGCCCAGTGACACAACTTCGGGCACCCCAAGCAATGACCAAGATATCACAACGCAGTCTTCCCCAGTTGCTCGTGAAATTGCGAGCAGGTCTCCCGATGACACGAAAGCTAGCGCAACAGAACGCTCTTCAGATATTGTTGAATTAGACACTAGTAAAAGTCCTCCAGCGTCACAAAGTTCGCTTCCTCCTACGAGCATCGAAATATCTGGAATTGCTAATCAATCGCCTCTTTCCGTACCTGTCATCAATGAGTCTGCAAATACTGTCGAGAAAGAATCACCGGGTGCTATCAGCCAGGTGGAAAACGTGGTATTGAACGCGCATTGTTTTGCCGGTGCCGTGTACTATAATCTCACATACCTTTTATATTCCCTCTGTTTCATCTAGACACCGCTGAAAAAATCTCCAACAGAGAACATGTCGGCGACCGATCGTGTCAAAGCACTGACTGCACTAATCGCTCGTGTCGAAGAAGGAGCAACAGAAGGTGACCAGTTCGGCGGGTCAATGACGACTGATACATCAAATGAGTCGAAGCGCGACCTTGTTCGGTGAGCAGTTCCTCCGATTTAGCTTTCTCGTTGGATTGACGCACTGATGTACTCATTTATGATCTCTCAACACAGGACGGCAGTGAGCGGACGGAAAGCTCAGATTGCTTTCTACGGATCTGACATTTGCTTCGAGCTGATTCTGGACATTGCCCGTGACATTGGTGCAGGTATGCTGATGTTGTTGGATACTGCAGTCTGTGCATGATTTCAAACGTCGATCTCCCAATCTCTAGTGCTTTTTCCGTCTCGAGCATTTGAAGGCATTATGAACGAACAAAAGCTGCGGAAGCTGCATCAGCAGTCAAAGGAAAAGGAAATGGGTGTGTGTTTGGTGTACCGATACAGTAATTATACACACTAAGATCCTGCAGTATGGATTTGCTAACCATTGCGTTTATCGTAGATATATGGAAATTGTTCTCGAATCATATGAAGCAGCTCGTCACTCTCAAGGCAATCGCTACTGGTGACCTCGTGGAGCTTTTTCTCGGGGCATTTTTGAGCCAGGACCCAAACAATCAGCGCTCACAACGAAAGGTTAGTCTGCCAAGGTTTGGAAGCGATTTCAGCCTGATTTGTGCTAACAACATTTCATTTAGATGCGTGAGTTTCTGTATGCTGCTTGCGGTGCAACTCTTTCCGAAAGCCCATCGCGCAAAGACAGCTTCGCGTCACCGACATCCTCACCGAATCGTCTAGATCCGGGAAGTGGCCCAACGAGCCCAGATTACATGAAGCCAACGGCAACTGTTGAGGAGACAAAACCGCAAGAGACTCGCATCAACACCCCATCAGTGCTCCAAACCGCTTTCCTCCAGCAGCAAAGCCCTTCAAAGTCCAAGTCATTCGGTATCGCCACAAGTGGGTACGGAAAATAGGTGTTGCAGTTGTTCAGTAGTACGCCATCTAAATTGCTTTGGACTGAGCAGCTACAAGAAGAAAGCTGGACGTGAAGACGACTTTCTCAGCTCGATGGGCTCGACGCCAACTCGCCTCTCTCAAAAGGTACGTGACTTCGACGCCATTCACGTGAGCACATTCCCTAACTCCTCGTCATCAACTGCAATAGCTCATCAAGGGCGGCAAGCTCGGTGACTACTCGGAGTTCGAAGAGGAAGACGAGGTCGACCTTCAGAACCTCATCGGCTCGCGGTCGGCTCGAACTCCGGTCGTGAATCGCTCCGAGACCCCGTCAGCAGCTCCATCTTCATCGTCAACAACAACATCCGCTCGCCCCACGTCTTCATTCAAGTCTGCTGCAGCCTCCCGCCGCGACGACGACTTCGACGTAGACTTCTAGGCTGGTAACTTCAACACTGACCACCACTCCTGCATTCATAGTGAAGCCAAGTGTAAAAAAATGAGATTCCATAGTCGAATCAAGGCGTACGATTCTTGCAAAATACTTTGATCTCATTTCTCATTTCTGACAAAGGCATCGCCTGGAAGAACACGATGGCGCCCGCCGTGCTGGGCCGCGACGAGTACGCGGGGGCGGCGCCCGCCGTGCAGGCGCACTTCCACGCCGTGCGCGCCGAGGACGCGTTTCGCCAGTCGAACGTGCGTGCTGTCGCCGCGTCTGGGCGCTCCAAAGCTCCGAAGCTCCAAAGCGCTCGCAGACTGACGAAATCCGCGCGTTGAACAGTTCGCGCTGGCCGAGAAGGAGGCGCGCGTGGCCGGCGGCAAGTTCCTGCAGGCGGCGCGGCTGGTGCGGGACAAGCGCACGGTGGACGCGCTGCTGCTGCTGGCCGAGAACTACGAGTACCGCGCCAAGGTCGCGCGGGAGCGGAACCCGGCGCCGGTGGAGGACGAGGACGAAGAGGGAGAAGGAGACGCTGGTGGAGCTGGAGATGGAGCCGGGGGAGGGTCGCTGCTGCCAAAGGAAGACGGTGAAGCAGCAGATCGGGAGCTGGCTGCGGAGACGGACGGGAAGTCGGTGGAGCGGCAGGACACGAGCGCCGCGACGGAGGCGCAGCTCAACATGGCCGCGGTCGAGATGGAGGAGCTCTGGCGGCGGCTGCACGAGATTGGGCTCTCTAGCGGCGGGGCTTCCGACAAGGTTTGCTTTTTTGTTTGAGCTTTGAATGCTGGTTGGAGGCGGGGAGTAATGAGTGATTGGTGGTACGACAGCAGAACAACCTACTCATGTCATCGCGCCATCTCTCTTCATCGCTTGGAGACTCGTTCTGCCTGCTCCCTGCCAAGACCAGGTGAGATACATTTACTGCAAGTCATAGCTGCAATGGCGCTGATGCTTGTTTGATGATGTAGGACAACATACGGGGTGCAGGCGACTGCTATTGACGGAGGATCGACGCTCCGGGCGGCTGTCGCGTCGCGAATGAGAAACCATCGCGTTCGGTGCGCGCCTACCCATCGAATTTGATGCCTTGCTTTGCTGATTGGGATTGGTGTTTTCAGGTTGATGGAGCAGCAGCTCGGAGGTCGAGTAGTAATGGAGCGGCACCATCATCACCCAGCCCTCAGCAATACCAGCGCTGATGCACCAAGCAATAGATACCGATCACAGCAAGAGCAAAGCAATCACGAACATGGAGCCCGCCTGCACTCAGAGAATGCCAATCGTGAGGATATTGAGAACTTAGAGGAGACGGTGACGCACCAGAAGATGGAGATTGTGCGGCTATTGAACACTGTCAAGACGCTCAGCACCGAGAACACAAAGCTTGTGAAGGTAAATAAACTCGACTCGAATAATATCGGTAGTAATGTCCTAACAGCATCATTTCACTCTCGCAGAAATGTGAGACGCTCACGAACATCCAAGCAGAAAACCAAGAGATTCGCGAGGCGATGGATCGCTTCAAGAAGACCTATAGCCAAAAGGTATTAGTCGAGCGTGCACTTTTTGTTTGGCTGATCATACCGCTCAAAGAACAATGGTCATGCAGCTGGTGATGATCAAACGTGCGCTAGAAGAATGGCGACGCCAGCAAGGTACCGCTGGGTCTCCCCAAGAGCCCTCAAGCAATCCTCCTGCTCCAACCGGAGGGTATGTGCATTGAGGCAAACTGTGTAGAGTGAGATACTTACCATTCCTGTGTGTTTAGACGAGATGCCGATGCAATGGCAAGGAAACTGCAGCTGCAGGAGCAGCAGATTCAGAAACTGCAAGATGCCATGCGCTCCAGGGTAAGCCACCTGTCTTTCTTTTTCTTCTGCCAAGGTTGGATGCTAAACTGAGACCTGGCACTGGAAACAGGATGAACAACTTGCCAAGTACGAAAAGTGGTACCAGACGCTCAAAGCTGGCGCCAAGGCAAAGCAGCGCAGCCAGATGCAGCATCATGACGCTGCAGGGAATGGCGGTGCCACTCCCACAAGCAGCTTCACGAGTGCACAGTCATCAGGCAGCGGGGTGGCATACAGTTCGTTCACGAACAGCAACAGTTTCCATGACCCGAACGCGGCCACCAGCGACTCCGGCGCCTTCGGGTATAGCAGCAGCGGGTCATCGCGGCCGCCAGCGCACCCAAACCGAAGAGCGCTATGAGCTTCGACAACGCTTTGCATGTAACATGAAGAAACACAATTGTTTGGGTCTACCACAATGTTGTATTTTTCATATTCAATCGACGATGTCGTTCGTGCCGACACCTTCGATCGCATCTCTTTCTTCTTGACTCAGATAAACTTCAGCGGGGGATGGTGCATCGCGCACCTAGGGCGTGGACAGCGACGTCAGGGGCCAACCAAGTCTTGTGAACTCGACGAGCCTCCAGCGGGTAGTAGCCTCTCGCAGCCGCGCCCTTTTTGCTGAGCATCCTAACCAAATAACTATTTATTCTCAGCGAAGCACCTGACAGTGCTCCTTGAACGGGAACAAACAACCCTCCATGGACCACCCGTCCACCAAAGCTGTCCGTGTCAGGAAGAAGTTGATGACGATCTTCAGTGCCAGTGCATCAGCAACAGATGCAAAACAATGCCGTCAAGATTGGCTTGCGCCACCATCGCTTAGAAGCCGAAGAGGTTGGCGAGCGGGATCTCGGCGTTCTCGCGAGCGAACGTCTCGAAGTACTGGTAGATGATGGTCACAGCCAGCAGAATACCCGTGCCCGAGCCGATGGCGCCAAGCAGGTCAGCAACCATCGACAGAGCGCCAATGCACATGCCACCGAAGGCAGCAGCCGTGGGGATGTAGCGGTTGAGCACGTGCACGATCGACGAGTCGCGGTGGCCCTTCATGACCATCTGCTGGTCACGGAGCTGCTTGGCGACATCGCGAGCCGACGAGCCCGAGATCTCAATCCACGTCTTGGAGAAGAGCGCGCACGAGCCAAGGATGAACACGACGTAGATGACGAAGCGGATAGGGTCGTACAGGATCTGCGCCAGGTTGCTGGGGGCAGACATGTAGTACGCGGCGCCACCGACAGGCACGGTCTGGCCGGCGCTGCCTTCGACGTCCTGCCAGACACCAAGAAGGCGAACGAGGAAGTTGCCGCTGAACTTCTTGTACAGGAGCTGCGAGATGAAGTACAGGTTCGACACGAGCGCCGTCTGGAGAATGATGGGCATGTTGGACGTGTAGAAGAGCTTGATCGGGTACGTGCCCTGCTGTCCGCGGAAGCGCTGGTACTTGACCGGGAGGTCGACGCGGAAGCCCTGGAAGTAGATGACGACGATGAAGACGAACATGGTGGCGAGCAGGTTGGTGATGTTGGGCAGGTTCTGGCGGTAGAAGGCCTCCTTGAGCGCGCGCAGCTTGTCCGAGCGGGTGATCAACAGGTGGAAGAGAGCGATGATGGCGCCCTCGAACTCGGTGCCGCGGCCCGTGTTGATGGTCGTGGGGCTGAAGGCCTTCCATACGATGTTCTCGCAGATGTTGGTGGCGATGAAGAGCGAGATGCCCGATCCGAGGCCGTATCCCTTCTGCAGCATCTCGTCGAGGATGATGACGAGGATGCCGGCGCAGAGCAGCTGGACGATGATGAGGATGGCGTTGAAGGCGCCGATGTCCGAGATGTTGCCGTACATGCCCGAGACGACGTAGGCGACGGCCTCGCCGAACGTGATGAGGATGCCGAAGAGCTTCTGCGCGCCGCTAAAGAGCGCGCGGTCCTCTTTGAGCGACTGGTCGACCTCGATCATCTTGGAGCCGGCGAGCAGCTGCATGACGAGCCCCGAGGTGACGATGGGCGAGATGCCGAGCTCCATGAGCGTGCCGCGGTTCGAGGCCAGGATGACGCGCATCCAGTACAGCGGGTCGGACGACTTGGACGTCTGGATGCCGTACAGCGGGATCTGGCAGCAGACGAGGAAGATGAAGAGCGTGATGACGGTCCACAGGACCTTCTCGCGGAACGGGATCTTGCGGTCGGGCTGCGCCACCTCGGGCAGCACGCACATGACGGGCCGGATCAGGTGAAGGAAGCGCACTAGAGTACATCATCATAGGCAAGCCAGGTCAGCCCTCACGCCCGTCACTAAGCGCTTAAAGCCTCCATTAAGGCGGGGGGGATACGCACTCTCTGCTGGCCTTTCCGCTGCTTCTTGGACGCTTGGCAACCGCACGAAAAAGGGAAATGACTGCCCCGATCCAGGGGGCGGGAACGCGTAAAAACGGCAGGACGACGTAAAAACGTGAGTGAAGGCGTAATTACGCGAGGGCGATACGTGTCGCCCAGGCACACAGTATGCGTTGTGGGAGGGGTGGGATGAAATTGTAGAGGCTTTTGATGGCGGAAACAGCGAATGGCTACATTGGTCCACTGTGACAGTATGGCTACGAAAGACATCCTGCTGAATCACAGTGCCAACAAGCGCAACCTGCCGCGACCTCGAAGGAGCTCTCTAGTAGCAGGCGTTGGTATTCTAGGCACCATTCTCTGCAGGGATGAAACAAACTGGTCAAAAGATGAAGTTCACTTGCGATAGTGACTTTGTTAGTATGTCTGCGACGTTGTCGCACGAGGCCACATGCCTGCGAAATTGTAGGTATTTGATGTCAATGTGCTTGTTACGTTTGTGTCTCCCTGGGAGCTGCATCACAATCAATGCTGCCTCATTGTCACAGTATAACGTTGAAGAATTGCTTGTTAACTTGAGCTCATCAAGTAATTGTTCTAGCCAGATTAGCTCATGTAGAGCTTCATTTGCAGCCACATACTCGGCCTCACAGGTACTCTCTGTCACAAGTTCTTGCTTCCAACTTTTGATGAAATTAACTGACCATTACAAAATAGAGCAAAACCTGTGATCGATTTTCGATCACTAGCATTCGCAATGTCTGCATCAACAAACATTTCTAATTTGAGACTTGCATATTTCTTAGCCACTTCCAAATCATATTTTATTCCATCAGACTTGGTTTTGTTGACATATTTTAGCACTCTTTGAGCCATGCGCCAATGCTAATCATTAAGATGCTGACTCAAAACACGCACACTTGTAGCCAAGTTTGGTCGAGAACCGCTCACCAAATATTGAAGGCAGCCCACGACACTCCGGCACGGTAAGTACGACCATTCGTTCTCATTTTCGTACTCATTTCCTTCCATTCCATTTTCATTCTCATAAGGTTTCATCTTGTTCTCTTTCTTATTCTCATTTTTCTCATCACAGTTGGTCATATTGCTGTGATAACCTCAAATTCCACCGGAGCATGGATCAATGGGGAGTCTAACTGCATTTGCCTTATCCATTTTGAACTGTTTCAGCAAATTTTGCATGTATTTCTTCTGGTTAAATGTGATCTCCTTGCCAGGTTCCAACTTTATTTTGATACCTAGCAGATATCGGATCCTCCCCATCACGGTAAGTTTAAATTTCCCTTTTATAGAAGTGGCTACTTGCTCAATGTCGCTCAACTTTGCAATGATCAGCATATAATCAACGTAAATTGAAATAATAATAGGCCGAGTGTCGTCAATCCACTTGAAATACAGTCCATAGTCCTTGTAGCATCGTGTGAAATCAAGCTTCTCTAGAAATTCATGTAACACACTGTTCCATTCCAGATGTGCTTGTCGCAAACCATACAAACTACAAAGTAGCAAACAGACTTTATGCTCTTGTCCTTTAGCAATGAAACCCTCCGGTTGTTCCACATAAATCGAACGATGCATCTTGGCATTTCGAAATTGTGTCACAAAGTCAATCTGACGTACTTCCAGTCCAAATAGCCCTGCTAGTAATAGAACTAGCCGTAGAGTCTCAAAGCGAATCACTGAAGCAAAAGTCTCATCGAAGTCAATTCCATACTTTTGCATGTAACCAATCACCACTAGACGTGCCTTGTACCTAACTAACCCGTCAATACTCTCCTTCAACTTCCACAACCATTTGCACTTCAACACATTGGCGTCTTGAGGTCGATCTACCACTACCCATGTGTGATTTTCCATTTGTGCATTAAATTCAGCATGTGTTGCCTCCATCCACGCAGCATACTCACCATTTCAGCAAACGTCAATGGCACAATGATCTGTGTCTTTGCTTGTGTCAGTAGTATATAGTCACTGAGATGAGGAGGTGGATGCCGCGCACGAGTTGAACGTCGGACCCCAATTGAAGCAGTGGTCTTTGCTTCGATAGGACCTGCGGACGTAATGATCGTTGGCACAGTAGGAATTGCAGGCACACTGGCCTGGCCTATGTCCTCGTCAGCGGTTGCTTCAATAGGTAGCATCGTGACATCGTCACTCCCTTCAATGCTGCTGTCTCGGCCCGTACTGGACACTCCCCCTTCTGGCGCTGGGGCGGTGAGAACGTGTTTTCAACACGCGACAACGTTTTGTCAATTACCCGAGCAGCCACAGGTGCCACAATATCAGGGTAGGGCGAGATTGCAGTCAATTGTGTACCTAAAAGGAGACAGTGAAAGCACTGGTAGTGACACAAACGATAGATCCGGCAGCGTGATGCTGTCAGTTCGCTTAAAGAACTCTCGATCCAATAGTGAAACCAAATAGGAAGCAGCGACGGCGCGGTCCTCAAAGAATCGGAGATTCTCCGCACGTGCCTCCACAATCTTGCCTGTGCTTAAATGCAATAGGCGATATCCTTTGGTTGCAGTCGCATCTCCCCCTTAGCAACGTCGGGATTATGAGGTGTCAGTTTAGTTTCGCGGGACACAATCTCCACAAACATATAATGCCAAGCAGCCAAATGGTCGAAACAAGCTTACGTCAAGCTTTTCGCGATGTAGCATCTCGTACGGCGTTAAATAAACAGGGTGAACAGATGTGCGCGTGCGATTGTCCGTGTTTGTTACATACTGTACTGCTTCAGCCCACAGACTGGCTGGTAAACCCGCACTCGCAAGCACTGAGCGAACTTTGTTGAAAAGCACAGAATGCGATTTCTCCACTATACTCATTTCCACGTGTGTGTACAGTAAAGAGTAGATATGCTCGATCGAGGTTCCACACAGACCTATTACCTCATGGTTCTTAAATTCTGGACCTTGGTCAGTGTGTAGTTATTGAATCTCTGTGTTGTGCTTGCCGCGCACTAGGTCTCGGAAGTGCAACACGTTCTGTTTTGTTTCTCGCTTGCGTCTTTGCAAGTAAACTTCTTTTAGTTTACTTAAAACATTTTTATGTTTAAAGTAAACTAAAAGAAGTTTACTTCAAATAGATCCACTTTACTCGGGTAGCCTCGTCGACAATGTGTAAAACACAGCCAATTCCACTTGGAGTCTTTACGTCGCCAACAAACACAAGGTCCATCACGACGCAATTGTAGCGCGACCTGGATTAGTGTTGTGGTATTACATATGTTGCCTTTTGCATTCAGACAGGTCAAGCAGTTTAATGGAGTTGCAAAATTCACTGAGGAGAGAGTCATTCCCTTTACGACCTGCAAACGAGCCATTTCGCGCAAGGCATTTTGATGTGCATGTCCAAACTGGTTGTGCCATACTTGTAAACGAGAGACACCATCAACTACCATCAATATGCGCTCTTGACTTGGAGTTGTATCTGGCAAGAATAAACGTGTAGCATAGAGTCCACTGGGTTGCTTTATGAAGCCACACTAAATTGCGCACAGAGTTCCAGATCTGTTAACTGCAAATGCTGTGAAAGGGTGTTGGTTGCTCCATCAACAAAGTGGCCCGCAGTCGTACACACTCCCTTCGACTCGTAAGTTTATTCCACATCAATAGATTATTTACCGGGTCGTATACGGATCGGGCCTGGCTAAAGGGTCTGGTATTTATCCAGACCGCAACACCAGGCCAGACCTAAAGCTTGACCATGCTTTCTCATAGCCAAATAGCAGGCCCGACCACGAGTCAGACCCCAACTGCTTTACAACTTCAATCTGAGGACCTCGCGACACGAGTGACGCCGCTTCATATCCAGAGTCAAAACAAACGATTCAGCTTATTGACGCGCCCCGCATGATATGGATATACCATTGTGGATTGACGAGACCCATGGTTGACGGGCGCCAGCCAGCTCTCCACCACTCTAGATGCCACCGCCATCTACTTCGTCTTCGTCATTCTCATCATCACCATCGCTGAGGCTAGAATCACTGTTGCTTCCCTCCTCACCGTCTTCACTATCGTCCTCCTCCTCCTCAATAGAGCTCGCATCTGGATCCATATCTGCCATGTCAGGTATGGTTGCAAGAGCAATAATTTCCACGGTGCGCCGCGCTGCACGTTGTCCCCTGACCGCCTACAGTGTTGCTACGTGGCGGCGGGCAAGCTCTTCAACTGTGTGGATGAACGTAGCCATGCTCGGGTGCGGGGTAGAGAAGGCCGCGTGTATCTCTCTATTGAATCGCTCGAGAGGGTTGTTTGTCCGAGCCACGATGCGTTTGCTCATCCCGTGCACATTCCAACCTTCAGGGCTGTATTGGTTGATCCAAGTACGTTGACAGAAAGCCCAAAAGGTTGCCCACTTGCGACGCACGTTTCGACAGCGCTGCTTTATGAGCTGTTTGACCCAAGCTACACCGATCATAGAGATATCGCTTGGTGACATAACTGTAATTGTGTCAAGCACGCCACGCTTCATTGCTATCATTGCATCAGGTTCCGATATCCCGATGCACCGCATACGGCGCTGGACCGCCTGATTGAAATGAAACAAGCAGCCAACCACTTCAGCATTTGGAAATTGAACTTGGACAGCTTGTATGAGTCCAGATTCGAAGTCACACACGACTTCAGCCGGCTCCATACGCTGGTCACTAGCTTGTATGATGAAGTGCAGAATATCCCAGTACGTGTCGGCGGTTTTTGACGAGGTTAGCACGTAGTACACGGGTACGTAGAACCTGGTGGCTCTGTCATGAACCATGAGTACATCGCACTGACGAAAGCCGCGCGGCACGCATCGAAAAGTGCCATCAATGAACACGGTTGTCCCCGCGTGTCTCAATAGCTCCATGAGGTGCGGATGGGCCTAGCCAATGATCCTGCTTGGTGTGGTTGTGCGTCCATGCAACGAGATGTAACGGGTGCAGTTCTGCATTTGGGCTACGAATTTCCTATTGACTATCTCGATCTTCCTTGCTCTTGAGTCGATGGATAACTTCTTGCAGCGTGAGAGACGGAGAACCAGCATACGCGTCAATAATGCTCGCGTAGTTTCAGCCTAGCCCTGTCAATAATGCTATGATGACATCTTGTTCAGATGGGGCCTCATTCATCAGCGTGGGCTAGCGCCGAATTGCTTCTATGCGCTCAATATATTGAGTCAGTGCCTCACTTCCAGGAGTGAATTGAATCAACATGAGCCCTTTCTTCTATGACATAGCATTAATAAACGGCTTTATCTCGAATGATCGAATCAGGATTGCCCATTTCTGGACTGGGGACTCATACTCCATCAGTTTTACACACCATTCGTCGTCAAGTGTGCTCATCAACAGATCATCGACAACTAGCAAGCGATCATTCCACTCATTAGCTAGACGATGTGTCTCCGCGTCGCTGTCACCATTGAGTACTGGACGAGGCTCATCACCAGTGAGCAGTGACCTCATCCGACGCGCCTTCAGTGCTGCATGATACGGCGGAAACGATTTCCATCGAATATGCTTCAGTGTGTCGAAGGGCACAACAACACTTGCTCTCTCTGCTGCAACTCCTCGAGAGGCTTCGGATGATACTGGATCTGGCTGTGGAAGTGCATCATCTCTAACTGCTGGGGCAGGTCTTGTACTTGTCCTTGCATCAGCTGCCGTTCCTTCACGGTTCCGACTGGTTGACATCTCAGGAGGTTGACCCCAGCGTGAACCCATTGGGCTCATAACCTTGCAAACGTTGAGGTACTAGCGAATGGACACGCCTGGGACCGCAAGTAGGACAGGAGGCGCAAACACAAAGGAGCCACCAACACGGGATCTTGTCGAAGCTCTACCTGTTATGTTGTGAGCGCTGCTCACCAGTCACATGCTACAGTCACGCTGTGACTCTAATGTACAATATGGAGTCAACCTTTACAAATCTTCATACAGATCCCACACCTTTGGTAGCTACGCCATTTTCAAAATAAGCCACTAATTGGACGATGTATACCATACAATCTCCAAATGAACAGCGCGGTTAGCGATCCCAACTCAGGATTTTTTATTGTCTTACATAACCCTTTCAATAGGAGGAGTCAAGTATTTGTTTTTTCCAGCTCGTTTTTGGCGCGCAGTCCTGCTAGACTTAGCAATCTTGATTGGCTCGATTTCATGTCGCGGCTGTTCGTCACTTGCTCGTTCCCAGTGGCGCCAAAACGAGACAACAGACGAGCAGTGTGTACCATCGGTTTAATGGGGTGCTAATAAAATATTGGATACGGGATACTAGATAAGTTATATGGACAACATCCATATATAAAAGACATATTAATTTGGGAAAAATTGTCCATTTGTAAAGCCCTTGTTAAACCAATAACAAATATTTTGGGTAAATTGCACAGATCCGATACTTTCGCAATCCCGACACGATCGGATCGAAATCTAATGTCGCGTGGCGTTGCACAACCCACCGTGTTCTGATACGAACGTCCTCAGTAGGCCGCATGGATATACCATGGCTACATTTGGTTCTACATACTGAAACCAAATGCTAACATTGGAAGCCAAAAACAACTGTACCTTGTTTTGTTGGCCGCAGTTTCCACCACCGTGCTTTGAGATCAGCCAATCAGCGCGCCCAATATTTGCATCCTAAAATAGTGCAGCACCACCTACCAAATTTAGTCACCTTCCCTCGTGATTCTAATTTGGGCATTGTATACCCAAATCAAGCGCCAGCCGGATGCAATCCTATTTTGCGCCACGTCGTGCGTGTCACAGCTCGGCTGCTCGAATCGCGAGGGCCAAAAGATTTTTTCTTGTCGTCACGCTGATGCCGCATACATTTCGCCATATACACGCTGCTGACTCCTTCAAACACGCCACGCGTGCCGCTTCATGCGCACAACCGAGTTCCTGCGTGTTTTTCCCTGCCGCAGTTCCATCAATTCCCAGCAAAAAAATACAAAACAGCTG
>JAASGX010000065.1:0-55559 GCA_023334415.1 Phytopythium chamaehyphon | reverse complement strand
TGACGAGGAAGGGGAAGATGCAGAATATGAGGAGGAAGGTGGGTCGCACCATCTCGGTGTGTCCCGACAAGGTGATGTTTCGGCCGATGTCCGTGTCGAAGATCATGCTGTGGCTGGCCATGGCGTTGGCCGTGTCGCCCTGCATGTCCTGGTATCCCTTCCACCACTCCATGATGGTGTACTGGAGGTTTGTCTCGTACCACGACGAAAAGGTGGCGAGGTTCCCGAAGATGAAGACTGTGACGGTCAGCGCAATGACCAGTCGCGCCGCCAGCACTTTGGAGGACGCAGCAGCGACCTTGGCAGGCTCGACTGGCGAGGAGCCGTCGCCCGTGGGCGTCTTGATCGCGGAGTACTCGCCCATGGAGCTGCCGGGTGTGTAGCTGGAGGAGAAATGGAGACTGAGAGGACGAGACCACCGAGTCGGGGCGGAGTGGGCTGGCGTGGCGGCGGTGCACCTGCAGCAGATGGTGGTGGTCGATCGCGGTGATGACCTGCTCGACTCGTTGTATTGACACGCCTGTCAACAATTGCGACATATTGAAAGCAAGATAACGACGTTCAGTTGTAACTAAGTGCTGAATTTCCATTAATCTGGGACTATGATTTTCTAGTCGGCCATCTTTGCCTACCAGGAGCGCCACCCTTCGCGAGTGCCTTGCGTCGCATGCATCGGAGTCGAGGAGGCTAAGATGAGCTCATCTCTTCGTTAATTCGGCGCTCGCGTCATTTGCGGTGGTCTGACAGGGAGTGAAGTGGATGAAGGTTGCTGTTGCTGGCACACTGTTATCGTAGCTGCACATTGCAGTGAAATTGTTGTACGCCAGCCTGTCATCATGCTGTACTGGCGGTCGTGCATCGACTCGCTCTACGTTTTGCGGAGTTGCAGTCAGCTGCTCGCCTGGTGAGCTCGCGTCCACTCATCGGCATGGGAGACCAGAGGGAGGGAGATCGAGCGAATCCATCCAAGCGGATGCGTCTGCACCTCATCCATCAATAGGCTTCGGTCAAGTTGGCAAGTCTCCTGCAAATCGCCGGCGGCTGCAAAGGCGCGAAGAGTCCAAGATGCGCTCGGCGATTCCCGACCGCCAGCAAGTGGGACTCGCGCCTATTGTTGACAAGCTCACGTCATTTTCAACAATTGCTCCTTTTTTCGCTGTCAACAATTGACTAAATCTGCGACTTGTGTAAAACTCCACAACGTTTTGCACACGTCGCAGATAAGTCCGTGTTGCAGGAATGTTGCTTCAAATATAAAAAAGCAAAAAAAGGTAAAATCAATATATCGAAAAACAGAATCAATATCATTTAAAAGAGAACATATAACAGAATCAATATCCTTGGAAAATTTATCCAGGCGTTCCACCCGCCTTTTTCTGTCCGCGCAGTTAGAGTCACCACCTCACCCTTAAGGGTGACTCTAACTCTAAAAAAAAACCTGCGACTTGAGCAACGGTACTTTATAAAAGTCCTTTAGGGTAAAAGATATCTGCGACATGCTATAAAATAACTGTTATTTCAGATATGTTTATATATGTTCATTGAGATAAGGGCCCCCTCGAGCCAATCATAGAGAGCCCTAACCCTTATCCTAATATTGTGTATTTTATGGGTCGCTCCACAACGCTGTGTGGGACGGCTTGAGAGTTTGTTACAGTGGATGCAAAAAAATAGTCGCCGTTTCTATCCTAATCATATAGGATTCAGTATGTGGTTTCTAAAAAATAGGCGCGGCGGGCGCTCTTAATATCCTGGCAGTTAGAAACCCATATCCCGTTTAGAAATCAATATTGTCCATTTTTCAAATAAAATACGTACACGTACGTATTTGCTTTGAAAAATGGACATTTCGTCAACGTACCCGACTTGTGAAATGATCGCCGTGCAGGTCGGCCAATGCGGCAACCAGCTCGGCTGCGCGCTCTTCTCCAAGCTCGCGAGCGAGCTGCAAGGCCCCGAAGGTCCAGCTGGTGATGTTAGCAGCTTCTTTCGCCAGTCGCGAGACGATCAGCAGCCGGCTGTGGCGCGCGCTGTGCTCGTCGACATGGAGCCCAAGGTGGTGCAGCAGTGTTTGGCGCCGCGGACAAAGCCCAAGAAGGGGATTGAGTGGCGCTACGACGCTCGCAACGCGTTAACGGAGCAGAGTGGGGCGGGAAACAATTGGGCCTTCGGTTTCAAGGTTTTCTTGATGATCCAGGATTTTTGCGGCAAGATACATTTTTCTCACTCACTTGATGGCTTTCACGGTCTCACCAAGGTGCTGGGAGCAAGGGTGGAAGGCCAATTGCTGGAGCTGTTACGCTCGGTAAGTTGAGTGAGAATGTGGCTCTATAGAGCCTGCAATGCCTAACAGATGGAGTCCAACTTTTTGTTTTTCGTGTTTGTAAACTTCAGGAAGCAGAGCGGTGCGATCTGGTGCGCGGGTTTCTGACACTGCAGAGCGCGGCGGGAGGCACTGGCTCGGGGCTCGGCTCGTTGCTGTCGGAGCTCATCGCAGACGAGTTCGGCTCGGCTGCGAGGCTCAACGCTGTCGTGTGGCCGCACCAGACGGGAGAGGTTATCGTGCAGAACTACAACGCCGTGCTGACGACGGCGAGTCTCGTGGACGCGGCCCACGGCGTGCTGCTGCTGCAGAACGACGTAGCTAGCGCCGCTTGCCAGAGATTGTTGCGTATCGCCCACCCCAGTTTTGATGCGATGAATGAGGTGCTTGCGACGCATCTCGCAGCCGCGCTGCTGCCTGTGGACGCCAAGGCATCCCGATCAGAGTTCCCGTTTGGAGCCATTTGTCAACAACTCTGTGCGCATCCGGTACGTGGAATTCCCAGTGCAATTTTTTAAATCGCGACGCATACTCAGCTGTTATTATCCATGCAGGCGTTCAAGCTGCTCGATATCAAGACGGTGCCGCAAATGCCGCACCGCTCCAAAGAGTTCACTACCCACATGTGGCCAGGCTTGCTCAAGCATCTCCATCAGGTATGCTCATCTGCACACACAAAGTTTATCTACAATTACGAAACCGCGTCAATGCTGATGTATCCACAGATGCAAGTCGCAAATGACGCGATCGAGGCGGGCATCGACTGGAGCGTATCTCTGGACAGTGCGGATGGCCGAGCGTGGAACCGAGGGGTTGGTAGCGTTCTGGTGATACGAGGCCCAGGAGCTCGACAGCAAGCGTCAGATGCTAGCTCTGCATTCCGTGACCCGAGGATGTACGCGTCGTGGGCGACATCGCCACTAGCATGTATGACAAGTGAGACGCCGTTCAATGCCTACGACAAGTCGGCGACACTCATAAGGTCTTTCGGGTCACACTACGTGTACTCATCCGAGATCGGTAGTAACTAATCCTCTTGGTGATCAGCAACTCGAAAGCGAACGCCGTGTCGACGCTGGCAGGAGCTGCAGATCGGGCTTTTCGAATGTTTGAGCATGGTGCGTACGTGCACCAATATGAGCGCCACGGGGTCGACCGCGATTTCTTTCAGCAAGCATTCCTTCGCGTCGATCAAGTTGTGCAAAGCTATAGCAGTCTGTAAAGATAACACAGTATACAGGAGCTTTCGGAATGCGTAGTTATCTAGCCGGATCCACATCACAAGTTTCACCCAAAGGTGGCAAGCGAAATGTCTGTAAGATTCACGCTACAAAGCCGTGAATCGTTGACGCGCACTATTATGGGGCCTCCGTGAACGATGGCTATGCCCTTCTTAACCTCACTGGTGCTGATTGCAAAAACCACGACTCGGATGTTTGTCGGGTTTCGGACTAGTCGCATCGGTGAGAGCAGCAGCAACTTATACCAGGCAGAAATTCCTACCAAATACTTGCCACCAACTACAATATATCCGAGCCTTGCAACCTCGTACCCGCTCACCAGTACGTGTTGGCGTTTTGGCTCGGGCTCATTTTTTCCGGGTGGAGAAATATTTCTCTCATACAGATCCGAAATTCCGAGGCCGCCGAGCTTGGATGGGCTGAAAGCAAGCCAAGTTTCTGTTGTGTTTTTGGAACTTTGCTCCCGGGAACGCGATTGGAACGACGTATGCCGGCTCGAAATCAACATTGGCGCAGCGTTTGCGAAAAGCAGTGCAAGTTTGAATACGAATAGCCCAATTCCGACGCTCTTGGACCCACCACCGTTGAATCGAAGCAACGTTTCCGGTGCCAGCAAATCGAATACGCTGAGTGTTTCGACATCCGCCGACTCGATTGACTGGAAGGGAGCACTTGAGTCATACCACATCGAGGAAGTTGCGTTTCTGAAGTAATGAATGAAGCAAAACACAATGACCGACGGTCCGAACAGCACATCCGTTGTTCGTCGCTTGAACAGAATGCCAACCCAGTTGAGCAGGCAGTAAAAGTACAAAACCATCTCCACAATAGCTGGATAAATAACAAACCAAGCATCTACCAGTGCAAGTTGGTCACCAGCTTGCCGTGCTGCATTTCCACCTAGTCCAAGAGACGCAAAAATCACAAGAAGCACTCGAAGACGAGGTAGCATAAGAATTGGCACAAAGTTGAAGCTACGCGAGCAGCTTAACACACCGATGCCGGCACTATAGTAGGGGATACGACGATGTACAAAATGGGAAATGTGGAGGGCGCTGAGTGCTGCTCCCCAGCGCAGCAGTGCTGCGAGCATAGAGATCGCGGAAATTAAGGCAGCAAGGGTATACTGGTACGTGATTTGTGTCTTTCCAGCGTGATGGGAGTACGCAACTCCAAACTGCGAACCATTTGCCACTGAGGCCATGGTAAACTCTTGAACTGCCGTTTTCATGTCAATCTGTGGTGCCGACCACGACTCCTCGTATGTGATCGGCACACACGGAGAAGGTGACGTAGTGCAATCGAGCTCAGCCACCGTGGTGCCCTCCAACTTGAATTGTCGCTGGGGTGCAAAGATACCTGCTTCAGCCACTTGGGAAGTGCTGATAGCGTCTCCGAACCATTTAGATGAGGTGTCGTCAGGGTGATACCAACCGTTCTGCCATGTTCCACTGCTCGTGCGAGTCTGTTTCATTACGTGCGTCGAGACAAATGATTCTCGAACGACTCGACTAGCCCCAATCAAGTAGAATACAACATCTCCAGCACTATTCGCAACGTTTGTGACATCAGCACCTTCGAGGCGGAACACGCAAGCGCTTCCGTCCCAACCGGGCACGGCGAACTTTGCATAGGGAAGGTTATCATGGAAAGGCAAGATGAGCACTGGGAGTGATTCAGGAAGGAACATTGGCTGGGTCCTGTCAGTTCCCGAAACTACTCGTAGACCATCTCGAGTCACGTTATACCCGAGAGACTCGCATGCATCAAGAATTACGTCCACTGTCGCTGCCATGAGGTTGCACATCGTTGCGTAGCTCGTTTTTGCCTCACCAGTATTCGTAAGTTGGGAACCAGCTCGCGGAACGACGCGGTAGCCGTTGACACCGTTCTGATATCCATCGATCGAACTGGCAGTGACACCCTTCTTCAAGGCGAGGTACAATTGCTTGGGGCTATATCGCCGCTTCTCAAGTACACATGCAACAGCACGGTCAGTGTATGGCGTATCGTCTGAACCAGCAATGGTGTGCATTCCGAGCGATGGCGAAATCCCGATTGTGACGTCCATTGCGTGGGTGGATATGTTTGAGATGATCATGAGGATCTGTGAGGTGACGAGGATCATCAGGAAAACCCACAACGCCCACGAGTAGAGAGCCCCAAATGCATGGAGGATCGACAAGTTAGGTCTCTTTGACGATTTGTGAGTTGCGTTCGGAGGTGCCTCGGTGGTGATTTCTTGGTGCGAGTGGACTCTTGACTTGCTGGGTCGAGCGCGCACCGATGCCTGCTTTGATGCCGCTACTGGGACAACATGGATGCCCACAAAGTCACTCTTGGCAACCGGCTTGCTTTTCTGCTTCGCCATGATGTAGCCGAATGCAGTCGAAAGTCTGGCTGCAACAAGAGTAGGTGGTTACTTTTGCGATCGAGTCAACTTCAGAAATGGCGAACTCGGGAGTTTCAATTGTAAAAGCATCGGCCTAGAAAAGAGCATGCAGGGCTTTCAGCAGCTTGCTGGGACCCATGGATCGTTAGTCAACTTGCCGCATCAGCGGCGACGACGAGAGCGGCTCCGACTGGGGCTGCGGCTTCTACTGCTGCTTGGACTGCGGCGGTGACGGCGGTTCGATCTTCCTCTGGAGGGCGAGCGCGAGCGCGACGACGAAGCCGACCGAGAGCGTGACGAGGATCGAGACGGAGAGCGCCCACGACGGCGCTGGCGGCTGCGTGAGGCCGACGAACCGCTGCGGGATCGCCGCTTGCGCGACTCCCTCTCCTCGCGCGGCTTATCCTTCTTCTCGATGCTCGCCGGTTTGGAAGCGGGCTTGCTCTCCTCCGTCTGGGATGACGACGGACCGGACAGGTCGAGCACCTTGAGCTCTTTCTTGGGCTCCGGCAACCGTTTCTCTCCAGCCTTAGACCGCTTGCTGCGGCTTCGGCTCGAGCGAGAGCGAGAGCGAGAGCGAGCAGACGAGCTGCGTCGACTGCGACGGCGCGAGCGAGACCGCGAGTACGATCTCGAGCTGGAGCTGGAGCTGGATCTCGACCTCGACCTCGACCTTGAGCTCGAGGGCGATCTCCGTCCGCGCCTCTCCTGCTTCCTGTCAGGAATCTCCATTCTTCCAGCCCTGCTCCTGTCCTCCCTGCGTCTCGATTTGCTTCGACCTCGCGGTCGGCTGCTGGACCTGCTGAAAGCCCTGCGTCCTCCTCGACCTGGGCTTCTTGAGCGTCCCCTGGCAAACTCCCGGCGCTCGTTCTCCTCCAGCCTAAGGCGCTGCATCCTCTCCATCCTCTCCCTATCCTCCTGCTCTCTCTCCAAAGCTCTGCGTTTCCTGGCCTGCTCCCTCTCCTCCCTCTCGGCCTCCCGCCTGGAAATCCTGTCAGCTCTTCTCTTCTCCTGGGCCTCCGGGTCGAAGCTCTCGCCGGCCACGTGATCCTCGGCGATTCCAAACGCGCGTCGCAGCCTCTCGTCCTCCTCCCGCTTCCTCTCGTTCCTTGTATGCGAGCTCCATGCCGGATCTTCCGCTTGAAATTGCTTTTCCTTCCTCTTGTCTTCGTCCTTCAGCAGCCTGGCGCGCTCCTGGCTCGAGGCCTCGGCGATCTCCTGGGCGCCGCAGCCGCGCGCCTCCATCTCGAGCGCCAGCTCCAGCACGCGAACCTCGACGCGGCGCCTGCGCTCGTGCTGCAGGATCTCCGGGTTGGCTTTTCCTGCATTTTTAGAGCCTGAAGTTGGGTCGAAGCGGTCGGAGGCCTGGCGGTTGCGCGCGAGCGTCTGCCGCGAGCGACTCGCGTGCACGAAGCTCAAGTTGCGCTGCGCGTAGCCGTTCGTGCCCGACCCGCGCACGGTGCGCAGCCCGATGCCGTTGTACATGGCGAGGAAGCCTTCCTGGAAGGGGGCGACAGGCGGCTTGGCTGGCTGGTGGGATTATGGGGGAAAAACCAACGGTGCGGCTATGTTGGGGAATTTTGGGAATCTTGGGGGAAAATCGGGTGGGGACAAAATGGCAGTCGACTTTGGTGAGCGCCTCGGGTTTTATGCCTTCGAGTCGAAGTTGATGGGGTGCTCGTCTCCTTGTAGTGGATCGTTCGATTGGCGAAGGTTGATGGGGTTGTATGGGTGTCGGGGGTTTAGGAATTTTCTAGTGCTGTGGTGGAAGAGCGAGGAGTGTTGAAAAACTTTACAGACACTGGCTTGGCAGCTCTTTTTGGGGCGATTGCAGCGAAATGATTGGCGGTGACTCGAGGACATGCAGAGGCGATTTTGACAGCACGAATGGCGTGCAGTGTGCAATTTGGCGACGATCTCCTTACGAATTATCGATCTAACTTTGTCGCAATCGCTTGCGATCCTTGTTGCCATACGGCTTGTCGTGCTCGCCGAGGAGTAGCAGCAAGCTCTAGCTGAGCGAGCCGCTGCCTTTAGGTTGCGGAAAGCGCGTTTCTCGGGAGGAAAGCTGACGCCAACCCTGGTTTGTTCCGTGCTCAACACCAGGGCAGATCCTAGAGGCCACAAGATAACTGGATGCGCGCCACAGGCGCTAAATCAAGAACAAAGCGCTCTCCAGCTTTCGCTTCTGAGCGTGTCTTGACCCGCCACTTCATTCACGACCTCTTCGAGGCGGGTAGATTCAGTTAAATTCATTGTTCCCGCACTAGAAAGGAAAAAGTCTACAGGATGCTCAACTATCATGGTCTTGAACTATTTTTCCCGGTGATTGTATAGCCCTGAGAGCAATTACAATACGGTAGGGCATAGTCAGCATGAACTTCGTGCTCATTGCCGATCTTGCAACACTCGATCAAATGATCACCATTTGTCGCCCATCTTCTGCTATGAACTCGCACGAAAATCGTGATCGGGAAGAAAGTTGTCAAATCTCAACAGTACGCTTTACGGATCTTGTCTACGTGTGGCTGAGCTGTAGAGGCTAAGCAAGTAAATTTCCTCGGTGTGCCTCTCGTTGGAGATGTTGGAGTTCCTACAGTGGTTTTCTTCATCAAGCTGGAGCCAGCTGCCAGATTCAAATCCCCATGGGTTTTCCAAGCAGAATTGTAGTCAAGGTGTGGACGGCGCAAAAGTGTAGCCATGTCGACTTCAACTTGGGGTTTGACGAGGACAGCTACTGTGCCGGTATCCAACTGCGGCTACAATACTGTACAGTAGGCGATTAGTCTCCGCACCCCTGCTGTGAGAGAGTTGCTGCGCGACGTGAGCTCTACTGTGCCTGAATTGAGCGATAAGCGATGCTCCTAACGTTGTGCGATCCCTGTTAGACGTGAATGCACAAACAAAGGCGATCTAACACTTGTCTAGCGAGGTAAGGCACCATACATCGACTCGCGTATGGCTCCATGTTGGCCGTTTTGAGTGTGCATGTACACGCAGCACTGAATGCACCACGCCTCGAGGACCGGAGTGGGAGTACTCTCGGCTGCATCTCCCCCGAGAAGTGAATGCGAGCATCGGAGAAAACGCATTCAGCCTGTTTGCGATGCTCTACAGTACTGTAAGCACGAATCGCAAAACCCACCGCCACGCTCATCCGCTTTTGTTTGTCCAGAATCTCTGGCAGGAGCTTGGAGCAGACACTTTTCGACTTGAAGCGGGGTCCACCGCCGGACTGCTTGAACACAAACTGAAGTTGGATATCTCTTGCGACCATCTTGTTAATGCGTCCCGTCGCTGCACGCTCCTTTAATCCCTTTCTCATAGTTATTATTTCAAAATCAGTATATTGGTGCTAAAAAATCCATTATCCACTGTTTTGTTATAGGGATGAGTCATGCCATCAGCTCCGGATCTCGCGCCGCCCGGCTCTAGCGCGAGCACTGTAACGAAAAAGCAGTGCATGAGCCCAACCTCGGCCGTTCTCTGAGTCGATCACCGCTTGCTGGCGCAGACAAAGCAAATAGCCGGGCGCCACGTCTAGCGTGTCACTGGGCCTGCACCCGACACGATTGGTGAACACGCCGTCAGTAGACCGTGTTCTTGTCACGCGATCATTTTCGGAACCCTCCGCTCGATTTTCGCCAACACTACCCGCACCTCGAACGAAGACAAGGCGAAAGAAATGTTGTCGGCAATCGTGTTGGCTTTGGGAATGAAAGCCATTGGCAATGTGTTGTCGCTTTTGCTTTCGCGAAACGCGGGACCTGAAAGGATGAAAGAAAAGGTTAGCGTTCGCTGAGATTTTTTCATGTTCATACTGTGGATTGCTGTTGTGGAGCTGACCATCAGCAAGCGCTCAAAAACTTTTCGATCCTTTCGGCACGTATCAAGATTTGCCTTGCTCCATTGCTGGTAACTCCGCTGCTGGTACGTTCTTCATGAAGGATCTCAAGATGAGCAGTTCGTCAAGAAGAACCAATCTCACAACTATTCATACGTGTGCAGTGCAGTATACACCTCACTTCATCGCTGGTGTAAAAGATTTCCAAACCAAACTTGTCTCGTCAACATCAGAGTCTCAATTCATTTGCCCTCTCTTTGTGAGAGCATCGATTGCGGCACAGGCATCCCATTTCGTTGAGACGACGACGAAAACAAGTCCTCATTATGCTCGTGTACACAACATCGGGCCACCATGTGGCACGGTGAGGGCAGCGGAGCTCCTCAAATCACTTGGCGTTTCTATCGGTCGGCACTTCTCTGCGCTTGCGGAGCTCTCCGCTTGCTCCTCTCCCCGTGTCGCCCTCGCAGTCTGCACCTTCCTGCCGCCGATGGAGAGCGAGCTCGTCGACTAGCCATAGTGAGATCAAGTGACTTGCGGCTGGCTGGCTGGCAACGAGGGCTGGCTCACTTGCTCCCGACACGCAGCTCGGAGCTCCGGCCCATTCCTCGTTTCGCCTTCTCGGCATCACACGCGTTTTCATTGGGGGGCGGTCCCAATCGAATCAAACACCAAGCCTTCCCCAATCACCAAGCAAGCACCATGAGCCCGTACGAGGACGACGTCAAGACGCCCACGCCCGAGTACAACAAGCTCGAGGGCGATGTCCCCGTGGAGCACAAGCCCAAGCCTGAGGCGACGACCTGGAAGGCCAAGGTCGCCGAGGTCTTCGAGATCGAGCAGCGCGGCATTGAGCGCGTGCCTGAGGACGAGCGCCACGACACGTCGCTGCTTAACGTTGGCAGCATGTGGTTCGCGGCCAACATGGTCATCAGCTCGTTCGCCATCGGCGTGCTGGGCAAGTCGCTCTTTTACCTCGGGGCCGCCGACGCCTTCCTCGTCGTGCTCTTCTTCAACCTCGTGGGCATCCTCCCGGTCGCCTACTTTTCGTGCTTCGGCGCCCACTTCGGCCTGCGCCAGATGATCATCTCGCGCTACTGGTTCGGCTACCACGGCGTCAAGCTCATTGCCGTCTTCAACGTCATTGCCTGCCTCGGCTGGTCCTGCATCAACACCATCGTTGGTGCTGAGCTGCTCCACGCCGTCAACAGCGACGTGCCTGGCTGGGTCGGTATCATCATCATCACGGCCTGCACGTTCTTCGTGACTCTCTTCGGCTACAAGATTGTGCACGCGTACGAGTTCTGGTCGTGGATCCCGGCCTTCATCGTCTTCGTCATCATCATCATCGAGTTCGCGCGCTCGGGTGCCTACATTGACATCCCCATGGGTGTCGGCACCTCCGAGATGGGCAGCGTCTTCAGTTTCGGCGCCACGGTCTTCGGCTTCGCCATCGGCTGGTCCTCGTACGCCGCCGACTACACGGTCTACCAGCCGCCGACGCAGTCCAAGGTTAAGATCTTCCTCGCCACCTACATCGGTCTCATCATTCCGCTGCTCTTCACGCAGTTCATCGGCGTGGCTGTCATGACGGCGACCGACGAGTCCGCCACGGACAAGTCGTACGCCGAGGGCTACGCCGCCTCGGGCTCGGGTGGCCTGCTTGCTGCCGTGCTCGTGCCGCCGCTCGGAGGCTTTGGACAGTTCTGCCTTGTGCTGCTGGCGCTGTCCATCATCGCCAACAACTGCCCCAACATCTACTCAGTGTCGCTCACGATCCAGGTCTTCGGCTCCTGGACGCAGCGCGTGCCCCGCCCGGTCTGGACGCTTGTCGGCTCGGTCATCTACGCGGCGATTGCCATCCCAGGCTACTCGCACTTCGAGACCGTGCTCGAGAACTTTATGAACCTGATCGGCTACTGGCTGTCCGTGTACGCGGCCATCGCCATCCTGGAGCACCTCGTCTTCCGCAAGGGCTTCAGCGGCTACGACATCGACGACCACGATAAGCCGCACAAGCTTCCGGTCGGCATCGCCGCCATCTTTTCCTTCTGCGTCGGCATGGTCGGTGCCATCCTCGGCATGAGCCAGTCGTGGTACGTCGGCGAGATCGCCAAGAAGGCCGGTGAGCTCCCCTACGGTGGTGATGTCGGCGTCGAGCTTGCCTGGGCGTTCGCCATCGTCTCGTACCTCATCACGCGCCCGATCGAGCTCAAGTACTTCAAGCGGTAAACTCTGGAGTGCCAAAGTCAGCTTGGCCGACGCGCGTACAGCGCTCGTGCGGTTGATAGGCGCTGCAAGTCCGCTCCAGCGCCCGACTGTAGGGAGCCCCACCTCACTAGGAACATCTTTGTGCAGTAACGGTATCAACGCAGAACTCTCGTCTTGTGCGTCCAACCAAAGCTTGGTTTGGTTTGCTCTGTGTTCGTTCATGTGCAGGTCAAACAACAAACCGAGCAGTTCCTGCTGACCTTGATGTCATCGGGATGTTGCTGAGACCTTGAAAAGCGATGACGCCGACGGTGATGAGGACGTCATCGGAGGATCGCTCGCCCATCTTCATCGCTTCCAAGTCACGCGTGGCACTGGTGACATTCCCCCATCTTCCACTTCCAGTGCCACGCCTTGAACCTCACGCGCTTCCCCAAAATCCCCAGAGCCCATGCCGTTGCTGACCGTGGGCGTGGCGCAGACTGCGTCCAAGCAGTTCGACTTCGCGGCGACGCTGGCCGAGTTCCGCGCGCGTTGCGTCGAGGCCAAGGCGCAGAATGTTCAGCTGCTCGTGTTCCCCGAGGCATTCTTCGGCGGCTACCCGAAGCTGCTGACCTTCGGTGCTGTCGTGGGCACACGCAGCGACGACGGCCGCAAGCAGTTCGCCAACTATGTCAAGGGCGCCGTGACGGTCCCGTCGTCCGAGGTGGACGCCATGGTCGCTGTTATCCGCGACGTGGGCATTGCTGCTGTGGCTGTCGGCATCGTTGAACGCGACGGCTCGACGCTCTACTGCTCGCTGCTGTACTTGGACGCGGAGCGCGGCCTGGTGGGCAAGCACCGCAAGCTCATGCCGACGGCGTCCGAGCGTCTCATCTGGGGTCAGGGAGACGGCTCCAAAGCCAACCTGGGTGTGCATTCGTTCGAGCTGCCGACGAGCGACGCCGCCAGCTCCAACTCCACGACGACGACGTCCGTGTCTGTGGGCGGCGCCATCTGCTGGGAGAACCTCATGCCGCTGCTGCGCTTCTCGCTCTACCGCCAGGGGCTGCAGCTGTACGTGGCGCCGACGGTTGACGCGCGCCCCACGTGGCTGCACTCGATGATCCACATCGCGTCCGAGTCTCGCTGCTTCGTGCTGTCGGCCAACCAGTTCGCCACAGCGAGCGATTTTCCCGACTGGCACCGCAAGGCTCTGCGCGAACTCCGCGCTGCTGGCGAGGCCGAAGACGACGACGAGGTGCTCATCGGCGGTGGTAGCTGCATCGTGTCGCCCATGGGCGAGGTGCTGGCTGGTCCGCTGCGAGACGCGGCTGGTGTGCTGTCGGCGCAGATCGACCTGGATGAAGTTCTGCACGGCCGATTTGACATGGACGCCAGCGGACACTACGCACGCACCGACGTATTCGACCTGCGCGTCAACGGATGGGACTCCACAACGCAGTAGGAAAGGCTTGTCGGTTTGCTTCCATGCACGTCAACAGGATCAACACAAATCTCCACCCATCTCAGGCTGTTGGCATTCAATTTGCTTGCAACTTCTTTTCTTCACCACGAGGCTGTGGTTCAAACGTTATCTCTTTGCACTACACAGACACCAACATCATGGAGCAGGTGTGCTGTTATGCACTCACCTACACGATCCTGGCTGTCGGATCAACTTACAGCTTCGACTGGCTGAGCTCGAGCTTGGCGATCGTACGCATGTGCACCTCGTCCGGACCGTCAGCAATGCGAAGGGTACGCAGAGCAGCGTACAGGTACGCCAGCACAAAGTCCTGGCCGACGCCGTTGGCGCCGTGGATCTGGATCGCGCGGTCGCACACAGCAAGCGCCATGTTGGGCGCAGCGATCTTGATCATAGCGATGGCCTGCGCAGCCACCTTGTTGCCCTTCAGGTCCATCTGGTGCGCAGCCTGCAGAGTCAGCAGGCGGGAGCTGTCGATCTCGTATCGCGACTTGGCGATCTGCGACGCAACCAGCGGGTTCTCAGCCAGGAGCGTCTTGAATGCCGTGCGCGTCTTGGCACGCTGCACCATAAGCTCCATGCAGCGCTCGGCGGCACCGATCGCGCGCATGCAGTGATGGATACGGCCAGGGCCGAGACGGGCCTGAGCGATCTCGAAACCACGGCCCTCGCCAAGAAGCACGTTGCGGAACGGCACACGCACGTCCTTGAAGACCATCTCCATGTGGCCGTGAGGGGCGTCGTCGTAGCCAAACACCTGCATCGGACGAACAACCTCGACACCCGGAGCGTTCATGGGAACAAGGATCATCGACTGCTGGCGGAACGGGCTGTCGTTCTTGCGCTCGCGGTGCTTGCCCATCAGTACAATCAGCTTGCAGCGCGGGTCACCAGCACCCGAGATGTACGTCTTGTGGCCGTTGATGACGTACTCGCCAGCCTCTTCGTCACGGACAATGTCCGTCTCAATGTTGCTCGCGTCCGAGGAAGCCACAAGCTTCTCCGTCATGGCAAAGCACGAGCGGATGCGGCCCTCGAGCAGAGGGACAAGCCACTCGTGTTTCTGCTCGACCGTGCAGAAGCGCGTGAGGATCTCCATGTTGCCCGTGTCAGGAGCCGAGCAGTTGAACACCTCCGGGGCAAGCACCAGCGAGCGACCCATGACCTCGCACATGAGACCGTACTCGAGGTTGGTGAGGTCACCGCCGTAGTTCTTGGCCGGACCCTTGCCGTCCAAAGCAGGCACGATGCACTCTGGCAGGAAAAGGTTCCACAGACCCTGAGCCTTCGCCTCCTTCTTCAGCACCTCGATGATCGGAGGCACAACGTCCCAGACGCGGCCCTCCTTGCGAGCCTGCTCAATTTGAGCGACGTGGATGTGCTCAGCCGGGTACACACGCAGCTGGCAGAACTTGACGAGCTTCTTGTAGATCTCGAGCGCGTGCGGGCGCATGGGGAACGGCAGCACATGGTCCAGCTCGGGCTCCGCGTAAACCGACTCGGTGGTGTTGATGATCTTCTCACCGAGCGCCAGAATACGGTCCATGGTGTCCTTGGAGGTCTTCGCGTTCGCCGAAGAAGCATTACCCAGGAGGGAACGCGCGTAGATGCCGTGGCAAATGCCAGCAAAGCGGTAGAGCACCATGCCCATGAAGAAGTTCCACGTCTCCGTCGTCGGCGGGAAGCGGTTGGCACGGCGGCAGTAGCCAAGCAGCACATCCGACTGACTAGGGACGCCGAGCGCCTTCAGGTTCACGTCAGCCAGGCCCGGCGCCATGACCGTGTTGCGGTTGTCCGACGGCATGTAGAACGACGACGAGAGCGTCGCGAGGTCAGCGAACGGGTTGCCGATCGTGCACAGCTCCCAGTCGAGGATGGCGATGACGCGCGGCTCGGTCGGGTGGTAGATGACGTTGTCGATGCGGAAGTCGCCGTGCACGATGGACGCCTCTCGACCGTACTCGGTTTCGCGCTCCACCTCGTCAACGTGGTCTATCATATCAAACAGCCATTTAGTTAGTTTCTCTAGCCGACAACAACACCCTGCATTGCATCTCGAGCTTACCGTTGAGCCAGGTCTCGAGCGCGGCCATCTGCGGGTTCTCCTTGACGCCAGCCCGGGCAAACTCCTGCTTTCCTCCCTCGACCTGCTTGCTCCATCGCGAAACAACCCGGCGGCAGTATTGATCCGGCTTGCCGAAGCCTTCCAGCCCGAGCTTGCGGTAGTCGAGCTTGTGCAGCTTGGTGAGCGCCTCGACGGCGGACGCGTACATGGCGTACCGGTGCAGCGGCTTGACGCCCGGGAGCGCCGGGTTCTGGAACACGCGGCCCTCGACGAACTCCATGAGGTAGAAAGGCGTGCCGAGCACGCTCGAGTCCTCGCAGAGCAGCACGGGCTTGGGGGCCGGCACCTCCGTGTACTCGAGCGCCTTGAGCACGCGGTACTCGCGCTCGACGGCGTGCGCCGACGGCAGGATGTGGCCGTGGGGCTTCTTGCGCAGCACCCACTTGGCGCCGCTGGTTGCCATCGTCACCAGGTACGTCGGATTCGACTGGCCGTGCTGGAACTGCGAGATCTCGGCCACGGGGCCGTGGGCGGCGCCTAGAGAGGCGCGCACGTAGCGCGCGAGCGCCTCGGCATCCAGCGGCGTACGGGTCTTCTGCACCGTCATGTAGATACTTGGTAGATATGTACCTTCCGTCCGTCCTTTCTCGGCTTGCAGCTTGTGTTTCCCCTCCTTGGCAAGTTGCGGAATGACTATGTGGAAGGGGGTCAAATGTATGGGGAAGTTGAACTTGATCTGGGTATAGTGAAGTGGAGTGAAAGAGGCAGCGGCATACGGAAAGCAAGACAAAGCGAGGATTTGTTGCGTAAACCAAGTTGAACTGGTCCAGGTCGTGTAAACGGTCGAAAAGTGACTGGGAAGCTGGTGACGACTGCGGTCGGATGGGTTGGCTGCTGGCAGCATGGCGTTGTCGCTGGGAAGCTCGCGCTGTCGACGTCGACGACTTCATTTGTGCTGCGATCTTTGCAAGGATCTTCCAAATGCAACGACAATTGAAACATTGCTGGCGAGTTCAAAATCACGACCACTTTCATGTACGATGGCTCTTTTGAATTGTAAAAACAATCTAGAGTACCATATCAACCGTGTGCATGTCCATTACATTACCGCAGCTCAGCTCAAGACATCCATCGCATACTTCACGCTAAACCACCGGTCAGCCATCCCCCCAACACAAAATCATGAGCAACCTCCATATCAATACCCGCACCCCTCCATCCCGTATTTTACTAACCCCCACCCTCCTAAAAGTGTCGTCCGCTACCAGTCCCACCTCTTCCTTTCCCGAGAAAAGCCAACGGCCATGGCGGACGACCTGGAGGCGGCCGCCGCCGACGACCGCGCGCCGTTCCTGGCGACCCCAGCGGGCCCAGCAGCCTCCGGCGGCAGCTCCGCGCGGCGCTGGCGCTGCTGCTCGATTGATATCGGCGCGTCGCGGCGCTCGCGCGTCGCCTCGCGCGTTTCCCGCGTCTTGAGCAGCGCCGACGTGCGCGTGGCGTGCCGCGGGCTGGCGCTGCTGCTGCTGCTGCTGGTTGTGGGCGGCGTCGGCTCGGTCGCCATGCGCCAGATGGTCAGTCCGGAGATCAACGCGCTCATGCGCGAGCGCCAGGACCTGCGCCAGGGCCTGGAGCTGCTCAAGCTGCAGGTGAAAATGGGCTTCTTCATGAGTTTATGAAGCTGGTGATCGTGCTAATGGCTGTTGTTTTATAGCTGGACAACATGACGCGGATTGCGGACAGCAGGCTGGACATGATCCATTTGCTGGAGAGCGAGCTGGAGAGGCAGGCGGTGCAGGCGGCCGAGGCGGCGGCCAATTACCCGCTGGCGGGATCGGGAGGGCTATTGCTGCCTGCAGAGGGGCGGCTGGCAGCCGGTGGGGCGCTGCAGCGCGGCCGGCTGGCCTCGACGGTCTTCTACACGTGGCTGCTGGGCAGCGTCGTTTTCCTGTTCGTGCTCTACCGGATCGTCCGCATCATGCAGGCCGAACTGCAGGCCCAGCAGAAGCTGGCGAGGGCCGACGCCGGCCAGGACACGCCGCCGAGCTCCGACCACGAGGCCTCTTCGCCTCCTAGACCGCCGCGCGGGGTGCTGTGGGACTACCACGCGACGACGACGGCCAGCTCCAGGGCCGCGGCGACGACCTCCAGCAAGAGCCGAGGCAACAAGGCTGGGAACGCGGCGTTGAGCCCGACCAACGGACAGGGCGCCGAGGCCTCGCCGCAGTGCTACAAGCGGCCGCAGGGCTCCTCGCCTGTTGATAGGTACATCGTCTAGAAGTGGGTGGACTGCCCGCGACTCGCGTGGACGATCTGTTGTGTAATATACCGTGATGCCTCCGCTTGCACTGGGCTCGAGCTCCTCCAAGCTGCAATGCAATGGTAGTGGTGGAATTCGTGGGTCAAAGGTATCGACATTGGGTGTCCTGATCCATATCAATACAGCATCATGGGCAATGCGAACCTCAGCAATGCCAGCACGGGATGAACTGGTGGTACGATAGCATGGAAGTCATGATGAGACTCGCAGCTAGGAATATATGACCTACCATCACGAGCAGGAACGCCAAGAACAGGAGAATAGCATTAAGCAGCTACTGCAAAGTCATGGAACTTCGTGGAAAACGAGAAGCATCACATTGGTACAGCCACAGACTTGCTTCGCAGATATTCTGTGACGTGTGAGGTGACCATGATCCCAAAGCGACGCGTCCATTCCCTGAATCCTCAAGGCCCTCTAGTTAGAAAGATTCGAGTGAGATGTCGGCCGTTGGGCTCCGTCACGCTGCTGCTCTCCCCACTTTAAGGTCGAAGGAGACGCCAGAGGAAGCGCTGGACTCGCTTTCATTACGACGAGCCGAGCTGGTCGAGCTAGTCGAGGGCTCTCCGGCCTTCGAGTCGGTCGAAATTCCCTCCAAGCGCCGAGATGATTTGCCAGAGAGCGAGCACGCCGACGACGAAGAAGGCGACAGCGACTTTTTGGCCACTGAAGACGGCGCCAGTAGCGATGAAGATGACGGTGAAGCCCAGGAAGAGGCCAGAAGAGAGCTCAAGTGGCTGCTGAGGGACCAGCAGGACCAGGACGCGACTGCGTGGCTCGCTGGAGACCGCACGACTCGCCGCAAGACGCCACTGAGCCAGAGCAAGAGCTTCCAGCTGCAGTTCTGGGAGGACTCGACGCCAATTGCGAGCCACTCGACTCATCGCAGCTCGAGCTTCGTCAGCAGGAGCAGTAATGCCAAGAAGAGTGTTGAGAGGAGGAAGAGGGCCAAGGTGGAGAGCAGTAGTGCAGGTAGAAGGCACAAGAGCAGGAGCCAAGCGTGGGAATGGGACGCTGCTTTGTCGTGGGCCGTGGTGGCGCTGTTCCTGGCCGTGGCACTAGCGTCACAGGCCCATGCAGCCTCCAAAGCCCACGATGAGCTCTGTCTTGGTAGTTGAGCATTATCAACATGGAAGTTACCAAAACGACCACGAGCAAGTGTACACGGACTGCATGGGAGCTGAGCTCGAGGTCCGCCCTCTGTCCTACCCGTTGCCTCCTTCTCGACTCTCGCACCCATGGGTCCAGCCACCACCACCACCCTCTTGACCGCTTTCATAGCCACGAGCATTCACGAATAAGATGATGGCGAAGAGCTACTTTCATGTGTATCCTTGACGGATAAGATAGTTGCAGTCGCTTGCTGCTTGGACGAAGAAAGCCACAGTCCGGAGCTCGGCCGATCATTTGCCACTGGACCGGCGAGAAGCGGCTGCCAGGTCCGGCATCATTGGAGCGGACCTGCTTCCGCCCATCCGGTCGGCTCTCTATCCGATACCCAGAGCAAGTTTGTCGGTCAGCAATTCCGCTGCTTGCACTCGGTCTCAACGCCACGACACCCGATGTGCTGACTGCGAATGCGATGGACGAGCGACGAAGTTCGTGGCTGGAGACTTGGGATTGTTCACTCAACTTTTTTCTTCGTCTCCTCTTCTGCCCTGTTTGATGCTCGGCTCCACCGATCTCTGCAGCTTGTAAGCGATCGACGAGACCGAGAAGCCCTCGCTCATTCGTGGCATTCCCCAAGTCTCTCGCTGCTCGCCACGGGAGATGCCAGTCTCCGCCCAATTGCAGCCGACCGAAGCCTCGCGTCACCTTAATCAACAACGGCCAAGACGAAGACAACAATCTTCTTCTCATGTGACGAGCCTCGTGCCAAGGGAGGAGCTTCCGCTTGGGAGACACCTCGCTAAGCGGCTGACGCACTACTTTGGTGCTGCTGGTGCTCAGCGATGCGACAGCTTCTCGCTCGTGGTGGCCGGCCGGGCTAGAGCGTTGGAAGACTTTATCAAGCTTTATCGTCGAGAGGCTCAACCGCTTGTGCGTCTTGCTCAGACTGGAAGAATTGTGCACCAGATGGAGCACTTGCATCGCCTGCTAGACTCGGCATCCCGCACGGTTGGTGGTGGAGATGGAGAGAGCAAGCCAAGCAACAAGGAACCCGAGCTGCTCGCTCGATGGCAGTACTTTTGGCTGCGCGAGCGCCAGCAACGAGTGCGCTACTTTGAAGAACTCCTGGCCAAAGACTCTGAAGAACTCGTCCCGAAGCTTGAAAACGCGCAGCTGGAGGCGCTGACGCTGCTGCGAGACGATGTTGACCGCCACGGAGGGCGACGAAGTGCTAATACTGACGCTGGTGCCTCGCATTCTTCTTCATATTCGACGCTGCTCCCCATGGAGCAGGAGCTCACAGAAAAAGCGTTCACGATGGTAACTCATGCGACCAACATAATGGTCACCCGCGTGCCCTCGTGGTTCACCTCTCGCTTCGACCTCGCAAGTCAGCGACGTCGCTGGCAGCAAGCCCCTAACTTGATGATCCACCACTTGTCGGACCCACTCATGGCTGTGACTGAAGAACGCTGTGCTACGCTCGCCAACGACTGGTCCAAGCTCGCTCACCCGCTCGTGGCTTCGCTGCGAGGTGCGTGCCATGTCGGAGCCACCCCATTTGTGGTTTATGAGCGAGGACCATCGTTAATTGGGACTCTGCTTCATGAACGCCTGGCTGGTCAGCAGCAAGGAAACAACTCGGTGCGATGGCGAGCGCTTTTTGAAGCTGCACTTGCACTTCGATTCCTTCACAGTCGCGGAACTGCACATGAAGTCCTCTCATGCTCCGACATTCTCGTCTCAAGCGGCGTTTCTGCATCGAAGACTAACAACCACAAGCGTGTTCGAGCCAAGATGGCAGGCTACAACGTCCGCGAGGCTTGTGACAGGATTCCTGGCACATCTAAGCGTCATCGTCACCACTACCGCGACTCACCTTGGAGAATTTGGAGCGTATGGCAGTGGTTGGCACCTGAACGAATTATGGGCGCTGAACCCTCTGCTGCAGCTGATGTTTTCTCACTCGGAATGTGCATTTTGGAGGCAGCTCGACTCGGTGCTCCTTGGGGAGGCGAGAGACACGACGAGTTCCCGTACCAAGTTGGTCATCGTCTCGTTCTGGCTGGGATTTTGCCTCCGAGACCAGCTTCAAACCGACTCAACGATTCTCAGTGGGCTCTAGTTCAGAAGATGTGCGCTTTCGACCCGAACGACCGTCCTGATGTGGCTTCGGTCATTGCGGAGCTCAAGCGCTTTGCGATGGAAGAAGAAGAGAAGGGTCGAGTGGTCCAGAAAGAAGTGGCTGTGCTGGGCGAAAAGCGTAAGATGTTCTTGTTGGACACAAGTAAAGCATCCCCCGTCAGCACTGAGATCGAGGTGGACGCGAAAGCGTTAGCTGTGAGGGTTGCATCAAGTGCCGTGGGGGTAAAACGGATATGTAGAGAATAGAGTGAGAGAAAGCAAGTGATACAGAGAAGAGAAACTATAAACTTCAGATGAACAAACTCACTGTAATAATGCCTGCAGCAGCCTTGACAAACTAACGGCCCCTTTGCAAAAGCTCCAAGTGAACCGGGCCGCATTCGTCCTCAAACCATTCAAGCCACTTCCTTACAAAACCGGTTCCCTCAGAAATACAAGCCAAACGACCCCAAGGAGTGTCGCCGGGCCTGAGTCCTCTTGGAATTTGCGTGTACACCTGGATACTAAGCCACTGCAACACTTCTAGATGTCCACGCTGTGCAGCAGCAGATGCTCCAAGCTGCACCCATGCAGGCTTTAGCTCATACCGAGCTCGAATCCACTCGAGCATATCAAAATCGGCGTTTTGGGCTGCGGCAACGAAACCTTTGTCGAATGAGGAGTTTTTGATAGCTCGATTCGCGTTGTTTCCGAGTCTTGAATGAGCCCAGCGCGTAACGATTATTTGGCTTGTTTGAACAGCGGTGTTGAGAGTGGTGACTAAGGCTTCGTTACTGGTGACGTCACACAAATTGGAGCGTTCGTGATCATAGCAAGCTCTATGCTTCTCAAGTTGTTGATAGGCCCACATGACCACAGAGACCTTTCCGGTCGAACTTGCGTAATGCATTATCTTGGACAATGCCTCGCTTGAGCATCTTGTGGACAAAGCAATCTTTGAAAACTCGTAGTTATGGAGCAGTTGCACCATGCTTAAATGGCCATTTGCAGCGGCCCGCTCAGTTGCCACCTCGATACTGCTCGGAACGTGACCCATTTTTGACTTTGTGAGATCCTTGCATGCGGAGGCTATTGGAGCTTCGCCAAAACACACTTCTGGTTTTTGCTCGAGCAGCCAGAGCACCACTTCAATGTGCTGATTAGCAGTCCCACCAATTAGTGCGGCTCCACTGCATCCATGAGTCTTCTTGTTGCCACTGCTCTCATAACCGTCCAGACACTTGACAATCGCGAGGTGACCATTGATTGCAGCTTGATCCATCGTAGCTGTGATTTCGTGGCAACTGCCAGCATTGTCGTCGATGCAATCGCCACGAAGTAGCCACTTGACGACTTCCAAATGTCCGTTCGCTGCGGCGCCATCAAGAGCATTGCATGTCAATACCGCTGCCTGACGTGAGTGCAGAAGTCGTGCGACTTCCAAATGTCCATTAGTGGCCGCGGCGTCTGCACCAACTGACGTACATCCTTCGGTGCGGTGATCTAACAGAAACCTGACAATCTCAATGTGGCCGTTGCTGGCTGCACCATCCAAAGCATCGGCCGTGCATCCTTCAGCTCGATTTTTATGAAGAAAGCGGACAGCATTCAGATGGTTGTTATTTGCGGCTCCATTCATGGCGGCCGTGGTACACGTTTGGTCGCTGTTGTCGTGCAACCAACTTACGACATTGAGGTGACCATTTGTAGCAGCAATGTCCATCGCGTTGTCGGTTGTGCCAACAATGTGCTCGGCCCTATTCTCAAAGAACCAGATAACAAAATCTAGCCTTCCAGCTGCGGCAGCATCGATGATCCTTTTAATTGGGCAGATATGGAGGCCAGGCGAGAAGTATGGCACGCTGCTAGCTCGACAACCTCCGCAAACGTCACGCCACGAGTTATACACTAGCATCGTTTTGGAGGCACTTGGATCTGTGTGCATCTCGTCCTCTATCACCCAGTTTGGAGGCTCTGTGAACTCTTTTCGAAGACCCTCGACGACGTTGTGGTGACCGTACCTCACAGCAACTCGAAAATCTAAGAAACTATCGTTTCGGGGATTATTTGCCTTGAGGTATCGTTCTCGCACGACTGCCAGGGTCATCTCAGTGTTTCCGCCCTTGGCTACAGCCCCAATCAATTCTTCTTTGTGCATAATCCACAAGTCAAAGTCGGAGTACTGGGGTTCGTGCCCTTCATGGCCATTTAATCGGTCGCGCACCCACTCATAGGCCTCAACGTGCCCGCCAGTCGCCGAGTTTTCAAACGTCTTGTGGTCAATCATACAGCCAAACCTAGTGTAAAGCACCTCCAACAGCTCCACATTCCCCGCAAACGCCGCAGCGGACATCAATTCCCTCGTTTGCATTCGCTTGGCCAGAAAGTGGACATCGTCAAAGCTCAGGAACTCATCAAGTAGAGTTGGAATTAGAGTTTGCAGGTCTCTACGAACGGCGGTTAGGAGTTGTTGGGTCGGTGGTGGCAACAGGCACTTGCTCACTCCATCAATGGCATGGAGAAGCTCGAGGCGAGACCTGCAGACGAGGTCGACCGTTAGCAGCTTCATATCATCAGCGAATCTGGAAGTGAGGGGCAGCCGCAGAGTCTCCTGTACCCACGGGTGCAAAGGCATGCGAGAGATGAGCTACTGTAGACAACATCCTATCGAAAAACCAAACATTTTGCTCTCAAAGCCACCATTTCGTCGCAATCGAAGCCGACAAATTGTCGCTCGGCATAAGTGCTCTTGCTCCATGTAATATGTACTCTAAATCTTTTCAGGCAACCTAAACACTCGTGGTAGCTTCGTATAAATCCAACGTTGAACACAAGCATTGACTGCGTGAGTTTTGTGCATTGAGGGTAAGCAGATGAAAGCAAAAAAGCTAGCTGGTTCAAACGCTCAGTTTCATTGCTACACTGTACTTACAAAATGATTTTACCGAGAACGCAGTCTTCGATCGCTTGCAGCGAGCTTTGCAGCTGTAAAATCACAGCAAACATTCGAAGTCGCTTCTCTGGCTCCTTGTGCGTCATACTCGAGATTAGATCTGTGTAGGTTTGACTGGAGAGGGCTGTTCGTATTGCACTCCCATTGTTGTGTCCCTCGCTGTTTTCGTATAGAGCTTGAATAGCTTCCTCGACGCACTTGCCGAGCGAAAATACATCCGACGCTGCACTCGGAGTGGAGCCTTTTAGCACTTCGGGGGCCTTGAAGTTCTTTGCCCCTGGTGTCTTGACCTGCTCGCTGTGGGAAGTACTCAAACCAAAATCCGCAAGCCGCGCACACCCGTCGTTACCCACTAGGATATTGTCACACTTAAGATCTCGATGGATGTATCCTCGTGCATGCTGATACTCGAGGGCAACAGCAGCTTCTTTCAGAAGCCGCCAGATCGAACACCACACGTCCTTTTCTTTCTTGGTTTCAATGAAGTTCATGAGATGGCCGTTTCGTGCGTACTCGCACACAAAGAGCATGCTGGTACTAACACTAGACGCCCCATAAAGTTTGATTACATTTGGGTGCGTGAGTGAAAACCAGATATTGGCTTCACGTCTGAAGTTATCGTGGCAAGTTTCGCAAACACTGTGGTGTTGATCTGCAAATACGCGCTTCACAACAACCTCAGTATAGAACCATTTACCACGATTCACAACCGCAAACCCTCCTGAGTCAACTGCATCGGTTACTTCAATTTCGTACGGAGGGATGAACCAACGCGGAAGAGTTAGTCCCTTTTCTTGATCAGGTTCGCTAAAAGAAATACAATCAAAGCAATATCCTGCTCGTTTCGTGCGCTCGAATAGATTGATGAGTTCTGTCTCGTCTTCATTTTCCAACTGAGAAGTGAAGTTCTCACGAAACGTAGCTCGCCAGCTCCTCAAAGACGCAAATGACTCGGCCCCACCCGTATTTAAAGCGTGGAAAATACTTTCCAAGGTTTTCAAAACGGTGAACTGGATATTTGAGTGGAGGATAAATACTTCGTTGCGAGCCGATTCATCGATTGTGTCACGTTTGGCATCTAGAAGAGCAAAGAACCGCTCAAGCGCTCTCAAATATGCCTTAATCACGAGCGGAGAGAGTGGCGAGGGTGTTACTTGAAGCCGTTCGTACACGCATTTGATCTTGTCAAAGATGAATCGGTCGTTTTCCGACAGATCATTACCCCCGCATTGCTTATTCAAATCATCCATCATCGCCTCGAACGGTTTGTAGTCAAAATTGTACTGCTCAATTGCTGCCTTCACTTGGTCAATCGGCTGATCGGAATTGGTTAAAATAATGCTGTCATCCGCTCCATCATTCATAATATCGGCATACGTGCCTTCCTTCCTCACGATCTCCCCCAGTGCAAACAACGCCAGAGACGGATTTTTTTGCTCAGACAAGCACGACGTGCAAAATAGCTGTAACATATTCCAGGTGCTTCTTTCCATAATTTCAGGCGGGCCCGATTCGACGGATGAGATCAGAGTGGATTGGACGTCGTCATTGAACATTTCACCAACATCCTCGACAATCATGCTAGCGAAAGCCTTCATGTTTTCGAAAAAACGTTCAGGAAATGCACTTGGGTCCGTAAGCTCGTTTGCCAAGATTCCTGTGCCGAGCAGCACATATTTATCTTGGGTATGAGCTTTGAACACCTTGTCTCGCGAAAACTTGTCGTAGGACATGCCACGTTCTAGCAAGTAGTGGAGTACGAGTGCACAACTGCGCCAAATATCCCATTGCACTTTAGGGCCCTTCTCGTTGAAATGCTCATTCTCGACCAATTTTTCATACAACTCGAGCCGGGTCCCTCCAACATGGCACATCCCAAAGAACTGGGCGATGTTTGGGTGGTGAAGGTCTGTCAACATATCGGAACGGCGCAACATCTCTTCTTCACCGAAATCTGTAGGCAGTTCGTCACTCTCGGCGCCCCATTTGATAGCTCGGACAAAAACCTCGACGTCACCCCAGTATGCCATGCTGCTACCTTGGGAAATTGTGACTTCATAGCTTGGAACAAAGCAGGCGGGCACCTTGCCGCACCCAAACTTCTTCAGCATCTCGATAGCCATATTCGTCTCAGCAACTTCGGCCTCACTGAGTTCTCCGTCGATTGAGTTGATCAAATTCGACTGCCGACGCTGCGCACTAACAGCCTCGCTTCGTGCCAAGCTGTAAGATAGCAGCGTCCAAAGCTCTCGCTTCTCTGTCTCCGATAGTGCGTGGACAGCAGACTCGCCAAAATCTTGGCGCCATTCTTTGAGTCGCTTGATTCTCTTCGCGCGTGCGTCGCTGAACTCTGTCTCGTATTCGTTGCTCACAGCTGCATCCCCTCCGTCCGCGACCTTGATGTAAATTAAGCAGCGACGCACCAGTCGCATCAAGTGCGCCGTCCTCGCCAGCTGTGCCCACGGCCGCGCATCCTGCTCGACTCTGAACAGTTTCTCAAATTCCGAGTAGTTCATTGCTTTCTTGAGCGCTTGGCTAATTGTGAAGGACGCGCCCCGCTGATTGAAAAAGTACTCGGTCAAGACTCGCAGGGACTTGAGCAGCATGTCGATAACCGGATCGGCTGCCTGCCGTCTCATGGAGTTGCCCACGCCGCCCTCAGCTTCAGGAACCCACACGCCTTCGTCTTCACCCAGCTCCGCCTCCAGCTCCCGCCACCATGTCATCAACTTGGAACTCCTGAGACTGCTCCTCCTCATGGCTTGACCTCCAAGAAAGCAGAATCTCAACTGGGGGGAAAGGAAAGGAACGGTTTCCCTTGCGATCTTCCGAGTGTACCCATCGAAAATGGCAGACGGGCCGCAAGAGCTACGCACCCATTTTACACTTGTTTTTAGTATGTGTTGATTTTTTTAAATGGATAATTTATATGTTATCCATGCTTTTTTTACCATTTCGACATAGACCACCAAGGAGGAAGAGCAACCAGCATGGCGGGCGTGCGGAACCGGGAGAAGTGGTGGCGCGGCGTTCTGGAAGACGTGGGGGTCGACGCGAGGCTCTGGGCTAAAGGGGCCGATGGGGAGAGAGTGATGGTCGACGGGCGGCTCGTGGCGGCGGACCCGGTGGTCGACGCGCTGCTCAAGGCGCTGCGAGCGCTCGCCTTCGCGTTCTACAAGCGCTCGGGGGCCATCAGCACGGGCCAGAAGCTCAACATGGCCGTGAACCGCGCGGCATTCGTCGAGGTGTTTAGGGTTGAGCAGGACGCTCGACCGTGGGCTCAGCTGGCGCGGACGGCGCACTTGATGCGGCTCGCGAGGCGCTGTATGCTCTACATTGACGCGGCCAATGGGGATGAAGAAGAGAAGACCAATGTTGATTGGCAGAAGGAGCTTAACGAGGCTAGAGAGAAGAGGATTGAGAGACTGGTGGCGTGGAGACAAGTGTTTGGGGAAGAAGAGCTCAAGGGGATGGACGGGGAAGAGGCCAGGGAGCTGCTCACGCTGCTCGAGTACAGCCTCAAGCAGTCGGAGCTGTGCAACATGAGCGGCGACGAGCTTGCGGAGGAAGAGATTGCAGAGACCAAGGCGGTGGTCGAGATGCTCAAGCGGCTTGGGGACGTCAACGTCCCGGACTGTTTCGTTCCGGGGTATGAAGTCACGGTCACGGGGTTTATCACCGAGATCCGCGGAGACGACTTGGTCGACGCGGTGTGGAGAGATGCCGAGGTCTCGGTGCGCGCTGCGAAAGTGAGTGACGACGCGCAGACTGGAGCAGAAGGATTCAGCGAGGAAGAAGTTCTTCGCCGGTCCAAGGTGCTATCGGATCTTCATCATCCGAACATTGCAAAATTCTTCGCGGCGTCGCATGTTGGGAAGCTTCGGTTTGAACTGTATGAGAAGATGGTTGGGGCGGAGCTAGTTACGGAGCGAATCCAAGACCGGTGGAACATCTGGCGAAGCTGTGCACTGGTGCTTCACTATCTATTGGAGCGCGGCATGTCGTACGACAACTTCTCGCGTGGCAAAGTGTTCAAGGCGCACAGCCAAAAGAAGTTTGTATTGCTCGGCACTGGCATTTCCTCAAATGAATCGACGGACCCGAGCGTGATTCCTGAGCGATTTGTCGCGAATATGAAGGCTTTCGCGGAAATGATCGTTGAGGATGTCGGCCGGATGTTTGGCGAGGATACAAAAGCTGCACTTGTGTCATCTGCGGAGTCACCGCCACCCAGATCAGTGGAAGAGCACACATGGAAGATCTTGCAACTGTTTTGTTCGTCGTGTTTGTCTGAGGAAACGGCTCCTTCTCAAGCGCTATTTGCACTCGAGGAAATCGTGAGAAAGGCAGACATGTACCCTGACGCCCTTCAAAACATCGATCAATCTATCGCCTCCGTCGAAGCTGTAATCGACTATAAACCTTTCAACCATGTGTTCAAGCCACTCGGCGAGATGGTCTCCGCGCTAAAGGACCTGTGTGAAAGTCCCTCTAGTCGATCGAGCTTGTCGTATCCAAACGATTTACTTGTGTACAAATCGTTGCTGAGTACGTATGATCACCTGGATGAACTTCCGCCTCCAATCTCTCCGCTCGTGTTGGAAGCGTTTCGCGACATTCTCAATCGCTTCTTTCTCCTGCTTGACCACCCGGAGCGAGGCAGGGTTTCAGCGCTTGAGTTTGCAAACACGAGATTCGTTATGCTGAACGACCTCGAGAGTATCGGTCATGCTCTTAACTACGATGGATCCGTGTCGTTTGACACTTTGATGGGTTGGCGAGCGGAGTTCTGCAAGAACTACATCCAGCAATTGAAAGAACAGGAGGCGGAGTGCTCTCAAGAGGTCGCTGTGATCCAGCATTTTGAAGCCACAAAGCGGGCTGGATACTACGTCGGCAGCTCACGGGAGCCCGAGCCGGAGGAGAAGGTCATTTTGCAACCGTGGTTTATCCCTCCATATGAGGTTGGGTATAACCTGCAGGACTCATCGAGCATGGGGAAAGGAGCGTTTGGCATTGTGAAGCGTGGAAAATGGTTCCACACAGAAGTGATTGTGAAGCGCGTCAATGTCGTTAACCCATTGAAGCCATCTGACAGCGTCATTTCCACCCCAATCGAGGTATTTGAGCGGGAGGCGAACCTTTGGTTCTCGCTCGCACACCCAGGAGTGGTCAAAATGTACGGCGCGTCAAACCTGAAGAGCAACATGCTCTTCATCTGTGAGCTAGCCAGCCAAGGCAACCTAATGAACTTCTTGCATCCCGATAATGTCGAAACCGGCGCATCGGAACCTCCTTCGGATCGATCGATGTGGTTGTGGCGATGCATCTATGATGCGGCGCTCGCACTCGAATATCTGCATGCACGCGGAATCATCCACCGAGACCTCAAGGGCGACAATATTCTGGTTCGAGAAGACTTCAAGGCTCTTTTGACCGATTTTGGTCTTAGCGCGCCGTCTGGTATCGACGTCACAGTGGAGAAGGGCGCTCAACACTGGAAGTCGCCAGAGGTGTTTCACAATCAGGTCCCCACGGCCGCATCCGACGTATTCTCGTTTGCGATGTGTATCATCCAAGCCAAGACGGGGGAATTCCCATGGCGCAGTTTGCCTGGTGGCGCTGTCGCTTTCCATGTCAAAAAGGGAAAGCTGCCGGAGTGGTGCAAAGAGACTTTCAAGCCCAGTGAGTGGAGCCTGTTGGAGCACATGATGTGCTTTGAGCCTAAACAGCGACTCACCATGTCGGTTGTGGCGCTCCGCATCAAGCAACTCGAAGCTTAGCTATGACTTTGCTGTCATGGATAATATGTTGATTGGCATCTATGATCGGCTATGTAGTACGGTAGGAGCGCTAGGATGCCAGTAAATCTTCCGTAGATCGAACTCATGTTTGGTAGGCCGATGGGTTCGCTTTTGCCAAATTATCCTTTGCAAATGATTCTCATCACGCTTACCAAGTACCTTGAACTAAATTACCTCCTCTGCAGAGGAGCCCGCCCTCACTTCCGATCTTCTTGTGTGGGCGTCACTCGAGTAACGTAAGTGGTGGTACTACTAAGGCTGCACGCAATGGACTTCGACGGATGGTGGGGTCGCGTGGAGAAGGACGTCGCTGATGCCAATGATGACCGAGTGTGGCTTCACAACATCACATCGCGGGTGTTCGTTGACTATTGGCGGCGCGAGGTGGCGGACCCAGTGATGGACATGCTGCTCAAGACGCTACAAGAGCTGGGTAAGCAATTCTTCGACACTTCAGAGGACTACAAGACCTCCGGAAAGATCGCAAAGGCTGTGAACTACTCAGAATTTGAAAGCCTGTTCAAAATCGAGCAGGATGCTCGGCCGTGGGCACAGCTTGCAAGGACTGCATATTTGATGAGGCAGGTGCGTCGCTGCATCCTCTACATCAAAGCTGCGAACGGAGGGGACAACTTTGTGCATCACGAGTGGGAGAGTGAGCTCAACGAGATGCGCGAGATAAGGATCAATCGACTCAAAGCGTGGAGACGGGAGAATGGCGAAGAGGAGGCGAACGGCTTGAGCCATGCAGAAGGGCGAGAGCTTTGGATGTTACTCTCATACAGTCTTAAGCGCTCGCGGTCTGTCGATGGACAACAGAGACAGCCCACCCTGGCAGGCATGCTTGATGGAGAGCTGAATGAAGCTGAAGTTGCGGAGACAATGGCTGTGATTGGAATGCTAAAGACATTTGAGTGCGGTGAAGTACCTGCTTGCTTCGTTCCAGCATATGAAGTCACAGTCGATTTCGTCAGCGAGAGCACCGGAAATCAATTGAGTCCAGCTCATTGGGGCGATGCCGTGGTGTCTGTCCGAGCAGTCAAGTATAATACCAAGACTGCAGAGCCTGCTGGTTTTAGTGAAGAAGAAATGCTTCGTCGATCCGAGATCTTATCAAGCTTACACCACCCCAACATTGGTCAGTTCTTTGGTATGTGTCACGTTGGCACGACTCGATTTGAACTATTTGAGCTATCGGTGAAGGAGTCCTACGACACCAGGGCGTGTATGCGGTGGGATATCTGGCGCAGCTGTGCGCTCGTCCTGCACTATCTTCTGGAGCGTGGTATGTCGTACGATGAGTTCTCACGCGACAAAGTGTTCAAAGCACACAGTCAAAACAAATATGTGTTACTTGGCACCGGGATTTCCGAAAACGCGTCGAAGGATCCTACCATGTTTCCTGATCAATTTGCCGCCAACATGAAGGCTTTCGCTAGCATGATTGTCGAGGATGTTGGGAACAAAGCAGGTGCTGCGTTAGTGTCATCCGTCGATTCAGCACCACCTCAAATGCTGGATAAGCACGAATGGATGATCCTGAAGTTATTCTGCTCGTCATGTTTGTCTGTTCAAGTGTCTTTTTCGCAGGCTCTGTTCGCACTTGAGGAAATTGTGAGAAGAGAAGACGGCTATTCGAGTATTGTGGAAAATACTGACCAGCCAATTGGCAGTGTTAAATTGCTTGGTGTTGACGAACCAATGGGTGATCTCATGAATGAAATAGAAGTTCTTTGCGAAGATCTACCAAACGACCAACTTGTGTTCAACAAGCTCAAAGATGTGTATCACTGCATGAGAAACGCCGATGAGCCTTTGCATCCTCTTGTCGTAAATGCTTTTTGCAGCGCTTACCAGCGCTTTTTCGTCCTACTTGGAGAAGGAAAACCGAGCAAAGAAGAGCACGACAAGCACTCCAACGTGTTATTCACAATCTTGAAAACCTTGGAGAGCCTTGCTCACGGGTTGAACACAGATGGATCTGCATCATTCGAGGATTTGCGGAGCTGGCGAGCACAATTTTGTCAGAACTACACTTCTCTGCTAAAGAAGCACGAAGCTGAGCTCATCAATCTGTTTGAGCGAACGAAGCGAAGTGGATATCCCTTCAATTGGCTCCCTGAACACGATAACGAGGACACGACAGCCGAGGCGCCAGTATTTAGCAAGAAAATTTACCTTCACCCATGGTTTATCCCTCCATACGAGATCGAATTAACCCAGTCGGTCGACACAGGAGGTTTTGCGGTTGTGCATCGTGGCAAATGGTTTCATACCGAGGTCATTGTAAAGCGCGTGTTCTGTGATAAACATCACAGTGTTTTGAAGACTTGTCAAAACAACTTCGAGCGTGAAGCAGACATCTGGTTTTCTCTCACACATCCTAATGTGATCAAACTCTACGGCGCTTGCAGTCTCAGCAGCAACATGTTCTTTGTCTGCGAGTATGCACGCAACAGTCATCTGATCAACTTTATTGAAGCCAGCAAAGAGAACAACCAGCCGTGCTTGATCTGGTCGCTCATTAAGCAAGCTGCAGTTGCACTGGAGTATCTGCATGCGCATAATATTATTCACCGAGATCTCAAGTGCAACAACATCCTGGTAGGTAATAACGGGTGCGTGCGGCTCGCAGACTTTGGCTTGAGTGCTCGCTACGGTGAGGAAGTCGAGCCCGCAAATGGGGCGAAGATGTTCAAAGCGCCTGAAGTTCAAAATCGCTTTACGACACCAAACGCATCGTCTGATGTATACTCCCTTGGCATGTGCATCAAGGAAGCGGACAGAACTCTTTGTCAAGAATGCAACCTCTTTATGCAAATGACCCACAAAGATCCTTCAAAGCGGCCCCAGGTCTCTGTTGTGGTGATGCGGCTAAAGCAGCTTTCTGACCCGCATTAGCAAACCGTTGGATACCACATACCAAGGTAGCGACTTCATGTTTGCTTTCATATAGCTCCCGACCTTTGGCTGTAGTCTAGATCGCGTCTAGTCAGCGCCAAAGATCAAAATGCTGCATCGTCATTTCCTGCGTTGCTTCGTTTTCTGTCTACTTGCCCATTTCAGCCCGTTGGTCTCCGCGTGCTCCATAGCAGGCGCCGACACTGGTGTTTGCACCGATCCAGGCGACTTTGACCTCCTTCTGCCGTTCTGCAAGGCCGTCATCCCATATACAGCATGTCTTCCACGCTACCAGAGTCTCTGGTACAACCACTCGGCGCTTGCCAAGGACACCTTCGTCCAGCAAATGTACACGAAGCTCGTGACGATGCGCAAGATGTACGAGTCCAACTCCACGCTCCAAAAACGCAACATGGACGAGTGGGGCGGAGACCATGAGATCATCCCGCGATTCACCGACAACGCCGACTGCGAGAACGCCTTCCGCAACTACTTTTGCTGGATGAACTTCCCGCGATGCGACGCAGAAGGAAAGAGCTTGCTGCTCTGTCGAAGCGTCTGCGAGAACTACATGACGGCGTGCCAGCTCTCGAGCGATCTCTGGCGTTGTGGAGACCCCAAGTATATCAATGGTCGCGAGCCGGAGGTCAGCACCACCTGGATGAACCAGCAGCTCGTCTACTACCGCGCGCCGTACCCCGGCTCGCCCTTCAAGGACTACACCGTTGACCCGGACACCGACAAACCCATTGTTGTCTGCACACCAAGTCTCGAGAACGCAGGAAGGCGTCCGCGACCGACTTTGACACTTGTGATGGCATGTCTTTGCTCGCTTGTGCTCGGCCTGCTGCAACATCCAAACTTGTTCAACGCTAGGTAATCGCGGCACTGCACTCGTGCTTGCTTATATTTCCGAATTAATACATCACTGCATCTTGCACGAGTCATCTCCTTCGTTATCTGGCCCTGAGAGACCAGAAGCGACTGTGGCTTGCCCTGCGCCATCTACCTGCTGCTTCGAGATGGCGCCAGCAGGTAGGTTGGAGCCGTTCGCGTTCTCATCGCGCGTCCCAAACAAGTCGGGAGGAGATGATGACTTTGTCGAACTGCTGATACCAGTTTCCCCGTCGCGGCTTGTAGTTGGCACAACTGACCGCGCCTTGACGCCACTCCCTGTGACGGGCTTTCCGGACTTGCAACTGCAGCTAAAGCTATTGGCGACACCAGCGAAGTAACAGTGGTTGCAATCGTCGCAGTGCTCGTTGCGGTGGTCTCCGCATCGCCGGCACTTTGCGCAATGCTTGCGCGGTTTCTTCTGGTCATGGCATAACTTGTTGCTGCACCACGAGTATGTGTAGTGCGCATTGCAGTGTGGGCACGAAAACCCGCTCTCGATCGTGTGCTTGACTTGTACGACTCCGTCACAGCACTCATATGCAACTGTCGAGTCTAGAAGCTCTTGCATATCCTTCACCTTGGATAGATATTGCATCAGGCATACATCCTTTACCATCTTCTGGATGTCGATACCTTCCTTCTCCATCGGCACAAACGGGTTTGCGCAACTCACACACTTGCAGTGAATACCACACACGAGTCCAGCCTTCACACAGGCGCAACGCGCGTTGCGGCATTTGCCCGTGCATTTGCAGCGAATCTGAGCAGAATTCAGGCCTTCCTCTTTCGAACTGTCTGCTACAGGCGATGTCGACGCATCTGTGTCCAATGACATTGACGAAGCTGTTCGAGGAGGGGGCGTTACAATTGTTGAAGCAACGCCGGCAACAGCTGCGGCTCCAGAAGTGCCGGCACCACGGTTTGGAGGAGCATTGCCAGCGTGATGAAGCGACTTCTTCGACGGTCGGCGGCCTGTCGGATCCGGAACGGCGGTTGCGAATTGCATCTGTCCGAGGTCGCCCTCGATCTTCACCATACTTGGGTCGTTTCCAAAGAGCGCTGGGTTTCCGAGAGAGGCCGATACCCCACTGGTATTGCCGTATTGGACATACTCTGGAGAGATGATGGCCTTGCGCTTGTTTTTCTCCTCAGCAGTCATACGCCTTGCTGACAACTGCATCTGGGCCTGCATACTCAAGCCTGCAGGAACTCCTGGGACTTGTCCTACCGCACGAGCAGCTTGCATTTGTGCCGCAGTATTGATTGCAGTAGCTGAGTGCCCGCCGTGAAACGCCCCATCAATCGAAGCTCCTTGAGTCGGCATCGTAGCGACTTCTGGCACGCCCAATGCGCCGACGATCGATACCACCGTGCTTTTAATGGTCTCAAATTGCCGCGTCAAGTGTGTCCGGATCCCACCTTCAGCATCAACCTGATTCCCGGTCTCTAGTTGTGGAGGAACGTTAGTCATCTGCGCTTGCAGTTCACCATCCATGACGTCTCCTAGCGTTGTATCCGCCTTGACTGGGTGGTGCGGTGGCTGGGATCCCGGAAAGCTGGAAATGGGCACGTTCGCCGCGTCGGCGTGCGGGCCGTGCTGCGGGATGACGCGCCACTTGGAAGGCTCCTTCTGCGTGCGCTCGGCCATGCCCACGGCGTCGTTGTACGCCTTCCAGTCGATCATTTCGCACGAAGGACTTCTATCGAGAAACAAATTTCGTTAACCTCGAGCGTGAAAGAAACCTCTGCGTCAATCACCGCAGTCGAACAACACTTTACCTCGGAAGCGCGCCGTTCTTCCCCGCTTCCCCCGTGACGGGAACGCCGCCGGCGCTGCCCGAGACCGCGCTGGGCGTGATCGAGGACGCCGAGCCGCCGTACATGTTCGCGGGCGAGATGAGTCCCGAGAGGCTCTCGGAGCTGGCCGAGGTGACGAGCCAGTTGAGGGTCGCGGGCGACACGGACGGGAAGCCGAGCAGCCCGACGGGCGAGATGCTGTCGACGCCGCTGTGGCTGCTGCTGGCCGACGCCGAGCGCGGCAGCTGCACTTTCTGCGCCGCCATCGCTGGGTCCACCGCGGCCGGGATGGACGCCGTCGCTCCGTCGCTCACGCTGCTCCCTCCACCGCCTCCAGTGCCCTGCTCGCTGTACTTTCCCGCCTGCCCATGGCCGTTGAGCTGCTGCAGCGCGTGCTCGTCCGCGTCCAGCCCGAAGAAGAGCAGGTTGTTGAACACGTCGCCCAGCTCGTTGTACATGCCGTTGTCGTCCTCCGTGAGCGCGGGCTCGTGGAGCGCCGTCGGGGCGGAAACTGGCGCTAGCGGCGGGTTTGAAGGCGGAGCTGAAGCGTGCGCGGCCGTCGGCGGCGTGGGCAGCGACGCGTCCAGGAACTGCCACATGTGCTGCATGTCCTCGGCGTCCGTCTCGCCGTGGCCGCCGCCCGCGTACGCGAACTGCGGCTCCATCTCGAGGTCCAGGCGCGTCGTGGTGGCCGCCTGTCTCCTTCTCTAATGGTGGCGAATATGGGGGCAGCGCGGCGGAAAGGCGTTATTGTCGCAGAATGCGGTGGAAACCTTTCATCAAGCGCGAAAACACGCGGTAAACGGTTTTGCTTTTGCAGGGGGGTTATTTAGAAAATGCACCGTGATTGGGGATTTTGGGGCGGTGGAAGTTGCGGAAGCGCGCCATTGCGGAAACCATTCCACCACACACACGTGCTGGTGTCGCGGACCCTACGTGGTCGGGCGACTTCATGTTCGAAAGCGAGGGCGGCTGCCTACGACCGCGCCATTACCGCTGGCGTCACTCCGTGCATACAAACGCCCAAAGCTGGGAAGAAGGTTACATTGATTGAACTTCAGGGAAAGTAATCTACCGCGCCACATCACAATCACTTGGAATTTGTATGCTGGTCCTGGTTCAACCATCGCCGAAAATATATGACGGCGTTCTCATTGGCTATTTTGTTACTCGACTAATGCAACAGCCAGCCATGGTGATTGTCGTCACTTGGCGAAAGCATCTTCTAGTGAATAGAGCGACAAACAACAGGTTCGATGAAGGCGAGCATGACGTCAAGCATTGCTCGGAGCGTTGCTGTAACGAATGGCTGTCCGCGTCACTGAGGGTGGGTGTATTAGCCGTCCTGCGTCCTCCTGCATGACAAATATCGCAATCTGAGATTGCGAAACGGTGCTCACGAGACAGAGTGCGGACGAGTGAGTTTCTTGTAAAAGGCTGGGCGACATCTTTCCACTGGTTTTGAGCTCAAATAAGGGTCTCCATCAGTTTCGTGCCGCCTATTTTTATCCAATAAAACTCGTTGCGGCAGCCAAAGCACTGTCTATTGGTCAATATAATAAACCTCCGAGATCAAATAGCGAAGGGTCGCGACAAACGAATGGCTATCACGTCGTTTAAGGATTGACGTTCCACAATCCAGCCATTTCCAAAAGTCTACAGACATCCCCAACCGCACTGCACCATGAGCTACATCCGTGACGACCTTAACTGTGCTGTCGAGCGCATGATTGGAGGTGAAAAAAAAACGCAATTGTGTCAACAGAGGCAGGAATTCCTGCTCGCACGCTGCGGAAGTGGGTCAAGAAAGCGAAAGAAGGTGTATCTACTCCTCAGCGACATGGTCCGCCGACTGTCCTTCCTTTAGAGGCAGAGCAAGCGATTTGTGAATGGGTTATCGGTCGCCAAATTGTGCGGAAGCCCGTCACCCGCGCAGTCATCATCCGGAGGGTAGTGAGATCGCAGAAATGGTTGCTGGTCGAAGCGTCGGAGAAGGGTGGTACTCTCGTTTTATTGATCGCCACCCTGAGCCGACGGCCCGTCGACCACAATCTCTATCGCGGTCCCGTAATGGAGTGGAATACGATGACATCAACAAGCTGTTTTGCACCTTGGTTAAGGTATTCATCGATCACAAAATCACGGCAGCCCAAGTGTTCAATGTTGATGAGACTGCGTTGAAGACACGCGGAGATGGCAAGAAAGTGATCGCAGGCTGTGGGTCCCGCAACGTGTGGACGTTGGATCCGACGGCAAGCTTCCACCTGTCAATTGTGGCGTGTGGCAGTGCTGCCGGATATGTTGGGCCACCTGCTTTTATTTTCCCAGGGCAAAGCGTCAAGTTGGACATTCTTGACAACTGTATGGTACCTGGAGCGGCGGTCACAACCACCTCCACAGGCTTCATGATTGAGTCTCTATTCGAAGAATGGTTATCTTTATTCTCCAGAGCTGTCCCCGATGATGTGTCTCGGCCTTTGCTTTGATTTTGGACGGAAGCTCGTCTCATTACTCTACTTCAATTACGCAAGCGGCTACTCGTCTTAAGATGCTCCTAGTTTGTTTGCCTGCCAATGCAACTCACATCTTACAGCCACTTGGCGTTGCTGTTTTCTCGCCGTTCAAGGGGAAACTGAAGCGGCTTATTGGTGGGTTTGTCGAAGAGGACAAAAATGGAGGCTACTCGATTGACAAGGCGACAGCCATGCAGCTAGCTGGTATGGCTTGGAGGCAGTGCAACATCTCCAAGAACATTGCCAGCGGCTTCAGTAGCTGCGGTCTATTCCCTCTGTTGTTCCCAAAGATGGAGAAGCGGCTATCACACTACCAAAACAATGGTGCGCCAGAGGAGATTAAAATGGCAGCGTGGCTCGAAGGCAAACCCGCAACCCAGATCCAGATTCTGACCTTACTAACACCTCCAAAAAAAATGCCGTAAGCGCAAAATGGCTGTAGTCGCTGGGAGCTCGTAACTGCTGATCTCTTGGCTAAGCACGCAACAGCAGAGCCGAAAAATCCAAGGCGAAAGACACAGGTGCGTTCCATCGCACTTCCTTCCAGTTGACAGCATCTGATATCTACTGCAAAGTACACACCTCTTAATTGTTATATTTTGTGCTACGTACTGACAGACTCTTTTAAATTGTATTTTAAAGCCTAGCCTTTGCACCACGTCATAGATCATATGGTGATGGGCGCGTCAAGCTTCGGACGAGCCCGGGGCTAGGGAGCCCTAAATTAGAGAGGCCTAGGCTCTGTTATTTTGTGAGTAGTATGTAATGGCACGGTACGCAAACGTTTTTTATGTTTCGTGTAACCGCATCGTATCTTACCGCAAGATACACCCTCTCGTAACCTCTAATCAAAAGCAGCTATTTTCAACGAACAGGCCGCTCGTAGCCTCTCATGCAATGCGACCCTCTTTAGCACCAGAGCATACGCGGATACACGCTCGTCGACCCTGATAGGACAGCTGTCCCCCTGCTCCCTTGCAAACTGAGCGCGATCATATCGTCGACCTCAGATCTCTAACCACACCCCGGGGTGCTGATAGAAATGGCCACCGGCTCGGACACGTGTCCCACCCGGCTCCAAAGTCAATCCTATGAAACCCCCAACGGGCACAAACATCCATCTTGCATTAATTATAAATCTCTTCAAGGAATCGTATTTTATTTTATATCTGTTTGCTGTTTTATTTATTTATTTTCATCTTGACAATCTCCCCCACCCATATAGCAGCCATGCGCGACTACGAACTCGACGGACTGATGAGTCTTGGTCTTACCAAGAAGGATATCAAGCCGTGGCGAGCCAAGACAGGCATTCAATACCGTGTCAAGGTTCGCAACGAGACCGGTCGTATTGTTTACATCTCCGATCTTCGTTCCCAGAAAAAGCAAAAACTACTCGCCAAGCACTACAGCATCCCGCTCAGCAAGCTCCAGAAGCATCTTGCATCTAACTTCGAGCGTCCTGTATCGCATGGAGTAATCAAAAACAAGCACTCAGAGATTCATTTTTACAAAGGTCTCAAGGAGCATGAGTTCTACGATCGCATCGAGAATGTGCTCCTTCACCAGAAGCATGCGTTCAAGTTTGATGTGGCTATTGGATTCACGCTTGTCAACCGCAATGATCCTCTAGACACGAAGCATTTCCACCCCGCCAACCACAACACATCGATTTTTAAGAACAGCTCAGTCCCCGGCCCACAAACCATCAACACTCGTAAAGATGTAATTGATAGTATGGACGACCTCAGAAACGTTGTGCTCGAGCAAACCCTTGATATTCCAACCTCCTCTTACATGCTCAAATCAGTTGATGCATTCAAGCTGACTCTCTACTACCGCACTCACAAGCTCGGATCGGAAGAGGCTGTGATTCCTGAGGTCATTCGCTCGAACCGACACGTCATCAACTTTCCCCAGCCACCTCAATCGACAAAGTGTCTCTTCTACTGCATTGCGTACCATCTCATCGAGGGAGAGAAGCCTTCGCGTCAGGGACTTGTCGCTCCTACCAAAGCGGCAGTCAAGCAGTGGCTGACCTATAAAGGAGTGGCTTTCGACAGCTTGACATTTCCAAAGCTGTACAAGAGTCTGCCACCTGTTGAGCTGTATCAACTCAGTGACGTGGAAGACTGCTTCAAATTGAACATTGAAGTGTACACGTTCGACGAAGAGACTCAGGAGTACAGTCGAGCCATCGACTCAACCAAGTCATACGATAGCACGATGAGTATCCTGTCCCACAATAGTCATGCGATGTACATCACCGACGCTGAGCGCTTTGTGGGAAAGCATGGTTGCTCCAAATGCTCGATGATTTTCGTCACCCACGAGCAGCTCCGTGATCACAAGAAGAACAACTGTCAGGCAGCTTACATCAAGCGCTTTGTCAAGGAACCAGCTCTGTTTCGCCCAGCAACAAACAAGATGGCTCGCATGCTTGAGAAGTACGGTGTGAAGGACGTCGAGCCGTACACAGATCATTATTTGGTGTACGATTTCGAAGCCATCCTGAAGCCGCTCGATGCTGACAAGGCGAAGCGTCTGTCGTTTACGAACGCACACATCCCTGTTTCCGTCAGCGTCCACGATAGCCTCACAAACGAGACGAAGTGTTTCGTGAATGAATCGCCCAAGCAGCTGCTTATTAACATGTTCACGCATGCAGCTGCAAAGCGCAAGCTGATCGAATAGTACAACAGGAACAAATACAAAGCGATATTTGACAAGATTTTTGAGAGATTGAAAGAGGCAGCAGCCAGACCTTTATGCAAGAGTGGAGCAGACATAAGCCATTGCGATAGAGTTGAAGAAACGTTGGCTGCATTCTGTGGGACCATTTCACTTATTGGTTTTAACAGCGGCCGTTACGATCTTAACTTGATCAAGGATGACCTATTTGCGGCCTTGATGCATGTTGGAGGGTATGAGGGTATCAAGCGTCGAGGCCGAAAGACCAAACAGCAGGAGAAACGTGAGATGGGAGTGAATGCTATCTTATCTGGTAGCGGCTACATGTGCCTTGACGCTGGTGGTTTCAAGATGCTTGACATCTCAAAGTACGTCGCAGCTGGAACGAGCCTTCGCCAGTATCTCAAAGCGTATCTTGGTAAGTGCCAGTGTCCTGACAAGATCAAGTGTGTTTGCCAGATGAGCAAAGGTCATTTCCCCTACGAGTACCTGAAGAGCTTTGGCATGCTCGACAAGCCTGGGCTCCCTCCTCACAGTGCCTTCAACTCATCACTACTTAGCTCCAAAATCAGGGACAAGGCGTGGAAGCGTGTTCAGTGGGTGTGGGAGCACCACAAGATGAAGACCCTCCGCGATCTCCTTATCTGGTACAACAACCTCGATGTGATCCCCTTCTCACGAGCTATCCGGGAACAGATGCAGTTCTTCCGTGGGTTTGGACTTGACATGTTTGCTGATGGTGTGTCGTTGCCTGGCTTGGCCGAGAAGATTATGTACGGAACCGTTTACAATGGAGACTACATCAAGCCTCGACCTTGCAAAGCAGCAAAGCCTTTCGAGTTTAGAAAGACCCGCTTCAACAGCTACAAAGCTCAGGACAAGAAGGCGGACTGAGAGTTCAAGATGACTCTGGAGCATCTCAACAAGCTGCTGAAGTCCCAAAGCTACTTGTGTGGTCTGTGCTATGAGCCACTCACGAAGAAGACAGCATCGGCTGATAGGATCAACAACCTCCGTGGTCACGAAGATGGAAACATCCTGATCACATGCTCCAGCTGCAACATCGCTCGTAAGGATATGAATATCAAAGCCTTCAGGCGACAGAAGCTTCTTGAGTACAATGGTGTCCGATTGATTCACTCGATTGACGAGGCACAGTCCGAGGTGTACAGGCTCATGGAGACGAACATTACGGGTGGGCCTTCCATTATCTTCAATCGCTTTGCAAAGGCAGACATGACGCGCATTCGAGGGGGTAAGATGTGCAAAAAGGTGATTGGTTATGACGCCAATGCTCTGTACCTCTGGTGCCTCGGCCAAGACATGCCGTGTGGACGTCTCACCAAGATCGATCCCTATATAGGGCTCATCGACGATATTCTTGCCGACAAGCAATTTGGTTTCATCGAATGTGACATTGAGACACCAGAGCATCTGAAAGAGCACTTCAGAGAAATGACTCCGATCTTTAAAAATGTGGAGATTGATCCTACAGCTGAGTTGATTGGTGCGTTTATGGCAGAGTTCAACCAGACACGACCCAACCCATCACGGAAGAGCCGCAAGCTGATCGGCAGCTACTTCGGCAAGAAGATTCTCATCTATACTCATCTGCTCAAATGGTACATCGCTCATGGACTGGTCGTCACTAAGGTGCACTCATTCGTGAAGTGTCATGCTGCTCGCCCCTTCCACAAGTTTACGGATATTGTCTCAGACACTCGTCGAACAGGAGATGAGGATAAGAGCAAGGAGGTAATTGGTACTTCGATGAAGTTTGTAGGTAACGCTCCGTTCGGCAAATCTGCGATGAATCAAACAAAGCATAAAAACGTGAGATACGAGAGCTGTGACGATGAGATTCCTAAGTTGATTGAGAAGAACCTATTTCAGGGACTCGAGGAGCTGAATGGAGTCTACGAAGTGACTGAACGTAAGCGCACCATTACTCTCAGAAACCCGATCCATGTCGCTGTCGCTGTGTATCAGCTCGCCAAACTTCGCATGCTCGAATTCTACTACGACTGTATGGACTTCTACATCGACCGTAGCGACTTCCAGTATCAAGAAATGGATACTGACTCGGCCTACATCGCGTTCAGCGGAGAGCAGCCTTTCCCCGATCTTATCAAGCCGGAGCTACGCGAGCACTTCGAGGAGAACAAGCACAAATGGTTCCCTCGCGATGACACATCTGAGCATGCTAAGTACGACAAGCGCACGCCAGGTTTGTTCAAGGAAGAGTGGCGAGGCGGAGCAATGGTCTCGTTGAGTAGCAAGAACTACATCTGCTATGACGGTGACCTCATCAAAGCAAATTGGCTCAACAAGAAGACGGGGCAGGTGGAGCCGCTGTACCACAAGACCAAATGCTCAGCCAAGGGAGTTCAGAAGAGCAATAACGCTGGTATCCTTACGCCAGAGAAGTTTGAGAGCGTAATCAACGAGAAGATTACTCTGCAAGCGACAAACCGAGGCTTCCGCGTGGTTAGGCAGACTGACTTCTTTGATAACCAGCGGATTACTAACACGCCGCAGATGCAGACGTACGAGCAGCAGAAGAACGGTTGTGGTTTCTTCTATGACAAGCACATAGTGCTGGGAGACGGCATCAGCACTATCCCGCTCAACATATAAGCAACCATGGACCAGATCTTGAGCAAGCTCTACAATGAACCAAAAACAGGTTTTATTAGCGCGCAAAAGCGGTATTTGAAGGCGCGTGTGCTTGACTCATCTGTGACGCTCAAGAAGGTACGAGACTGGCTCAGCACTCAATCGACCGTTCAACGATTCCAAGATCAGAAACCAGCGTTTCAGCTATTCAAGATAGCAAGCTCGAACCCCAATTCGTGGCAAGCCGATCTCACTTTCTGGCCTGAGCTCGGGAAACAACCGATCTTCACGGCAATCAACGTCAATAGCCGCCTGGGGTATGCGAAGATCCTTGCTAACAAGCAGGCGTCAACGATGCTTACCGCGATAAAGGCGTTTGTGAAAGCATGCAAGCCATCAGTGCTCACGACAGACAACGGCACTGAGTTTCTAAACAGCACAGTCCAAGCCTACTTTAAGCAACAGAAGATCGAGCACTTCAACAACGAGGCTGGGGACAACGCTAAGATGGGGAAGATCGAGCGATTCAACCGCACAATCAAGCAGCGCCTTATACAAATAGAGCGCAAGCTGACTCCTAAGCTACTCGGCGATATCATTCATAACTACAACAGAACTGAGAACAGCGCCATTGGACAAACACCCGAAGAAGCGAAAGGTAGCGTAGACAGGGACGCACTCGATCACAACGATGAAGTAATGAGTTCACTCGATGACAAGCTAGCCATCGGCAACTCTGTGCGGTATCGCCTCTCAAAGGGAACCTTCGCAAAGGAGGGAGCGCGATGGAGCAAGGATGTTTACAAATATGAGGGACTTGACGGCTACAAGGCGGACATTCGCTCGAGGAACGGGCACATCAAATACGTCCCTCTGAATGATCTCAAGGTCGTCAGTGGCGAGCCAACAGATGCTGAGGTAGCACCGAGAGAGGTCTGGGAGGTCGAGAAGATCTTGGACCATCGCACGAGCAAAGGAAAGTATCGTTACTTGGTGAAATGGACGACGGCGAAACAACCGACGTGGGAGCCTCAGTCGAATCTTAGATTGATTAATAAAAATCGCATGAGCGCAGCGGAGAAAGTATATTGGGATAATATAGCAAGCGAGAAGAAGAACGATGTTTCCAAGCTTCAGGAACAAAGCCGATCGCGAGCAAAAGCAACAAGACCTACTCGCAAGAGCCGAGCGAAGAAGTAGACAGACAACGGCTAAGCGTGTGATGTATGAGGAAGCGATTTGGGCGAGTGAGGCGGATAAGGTCGTCACAACTAAGCCAACAACAGCGACTCAGTCAAGCGAGACACAGACCGACTCCTCGGTTCAAACTCAGCTTGATCCTTAAAAAAAGCCTCCTAACTCAATCCGATCCAACAAGCGTCGATCAATTGCCATATGAAGTTGATATTCAGGCTATCCCATCCGCTCCTGAACTACCAGACCTTCCACCTGCATTTGCTCCATCAGCTCCCCCGCTTCCTCCTCACAACGAGTTGACGCTGGATCACACGCTAATCGCAACGCCAAATGCGGCTCACGATCAAGTGAAGGAGTGGTTTATCGCCTATCCTGGGCTTATCAATTTGCGAATCAACCCTGTAAAGCTTGACGGATCCGTTGAATCACGGTATGTCATAGGAGTCAAGGGGTCTCTCTATTCGGCGCGATCTGGACGGATTGGCAGACCGAGATCGATTGATTGGAGTGCTACTCTCGAGCGCGTCATGGACATTGCAAACGAACACATTCACTCGTCTGTCAACGATGCAATCGAGCGAATTCGGAATTGGTATTTGACACATCCCGAGTGGGCGAGTTTGAAGGTGCAGCCAATCAATCGAACCGGGGGCCAGAGCAGTAGATACTATATCGGAGCGCGCGGTGAGCTTCACGACTTGAGAACAGGTGAGAGGACGATCAACCTCGATTATGACTCCCCTGAAGCAATCGACTGGTTAGCCACCGAGAGCCATATCAGACGCATGTACAGCGACGGAGCGAGTAATTCGATCGACGAGCTTGGTGAAATGCGCAGGGAGGATGCAAGTGCACCACCACCACCTCCACCTCCACGACCTGCCCCATCGCTCTCTTATGACCAGGCTCAGGAGCTACTTGAGCAGATACGCGATCAAGACGATTCGAGAGCGGCTATGAATGAGCACATGGCGAGTCACCCTGATGAAGAGGTAACCCTTGTACCGAGTTCTGGTCGAGCTGATGGGATCGATTGGGTGGCTACCCATAATCACCTCCTCGACTCATCTGCTGGCCCGGGGGTTACTACAGAAGAGCTCCTGTCTCAACTGGATGAGGAAGCTCGCAGTCGTAGCTCATCGGAGCCTGAGGTGGCGCGCATGCTTGAAGACATTGTGGATGACGTGGCTGTCACCCAGCTACCCTCGACACCGGAGAGACGCCCTGATCCTCGCTTGATTGAACGAGGGAATAGGTTGCTCAGGCAGGCGCATGCTATTGTCTCACGCGCAAAGCGTTAGCGCCTCATCGAGCAACTTCGCCAGCGAATGGCTGAAATTCGTCGTGAAGCTTCAGAGATGGCTCAGATGACAGAGAACGACTTCGATGCCACGATTCTAGCTGCGAACTACAAACGAAGGCGCACGGGTGAATCGCCAGTGGAAGCTGTCAAGGCAGAGCTTGCTTCGGTGATAGAGAAGATCAATAGGCCCGGCTTTTATGGACGTTCTCACAGAGAGAAGGTTAGTTTGATCGAGCGCGCCGGTATTCTTCTCCGACAGCTTAGAGGTGACATCCCTCGCAAAGTATTCCAGAGTCACATTCAAGCTGTCATGGGCGCAACTCGGAGACTCAATGACTCGGCTCCAACCGATCGGCGAAGACGCAACCGAGAGGAGATTCGTCAGCGGATGTAGTGTTCATCCAATCGCCAAGTACGTCCGTTCATCTCTCTTCAAATATCTCTTGCTCTCTCTCTCCATGTCTTTCACTCCTCCACTCACATCTCCGCACTCCCAGCCAGTCGTCGCCCCTCCCTACACTCCATGCCTCGCCCGCTTCTTGTCCTTCCTGGCCCTCGCCCTCTTCTTGTGCTGCTGCCTGGCGTCCTCGACCTCCTCCGCGAGCTGCGCGTCCGTCTTGGCCCTCACGCGCTTGAGCTTCGCCCTCACGAACCGCTCGATCTCCAGCGCGTCGAACACGACCAGCGACTGCGGGTGGTTGTACATCTGCGCGTTGGCCGCCATCTGCCGCACGTCGGCCTCCAGCTCGCCGTGCGTCGCGTACCGCAGCGCGTCCACCCGCTTGCGGATCGTGCCCAGGTCCATCGGCCGCGTCACGATCGAGTAGTAGTCCGGGTACTCGACCGCCGACGGACGCGCCAGGAACAGCTCGGCGCGCGCCCGGCCCGAAGCATCCGTCAGCTTGAGCGCGCCGTCCAGGATCTTGCGGTAGAAGTGGGCCCGCACCTCCCGCTCCCTCCGCGTCTCCTCGTCCAGCTCTTCCTCGTCCTTGCCCTCCTCCTCATCCTCCTCCTTGTCCTCCTCGCCGGCCTTGCGCTCGTCTCCCTGCTCGGCTGTAGACGGCAGCAGCGCCGTCGACGCTTCCCGCTTGCGCCTCTTGACGCCGCGCTTGCCTCCAGCACTGGGCCGTGGCGGCGCTGCTATTGCCACAGATCCCGCCGCCAACTCGCCCTCACCCCTGCCGACCGCCGCCTCCGCCTCCGCCTCCGCCTCCGCCTCCTCCTCCTCGACGCCCACCTCGCATCTTGATGAACTCCGTGTCGGTGAACTGGTCGCGGTACGAGATCTCCTTGCGCTTGCGGCCCGCGCCGCCCGTCGCCCCGTCCAGCTGCCAGCCGTTGCGCTCCGCCGCCTTGCCGCTCGCCACGCCCAGCGCCATCTGCGAGTCAGCGTCGCGCAGCCAGCTCGGTGCGTCCTTCTCCGTCATGAGCCTGCTGCGCGGCCCTGCCGTCCCTGTCCCTGCCGCACCCGTTGGTGGTCCGCCGACCATCCGCTTGACTCGTCGGCCCACTCCTTCTCCTCCCGCCCCTTGCGCTCCGCGTCCATGCGCTGGTAGAGCGCCAGCTCCTCGTCCGTGAGCGCCATCATCTCGTTGATCTCGTCGTCCAGCAGCACGTTGGGCCCCGCGCTCGCCGCCTGCTCGTCCCCCGCGGCCGCCGCCTCGGCCTCGGCGTGCGCCGTCGCCTCCTCGGCCTACATCTTGATGAGACTCTCGAGCAGCGCGCGGCGCTCAGCCTCCTTGGACCGGTTGTTGAACCGGCCGGCCTCGACCACGAGGTTGTTCATGTTCATCTTGTCCGTGGCGCGCGATAGGATCTTCTCCTCCACGGGGCTGTTGGTCACGAGCCGGAAGACGCGCACGTCGTTCTTCTGCCCGATGCGGTGCGCGCGGTCCTGCGCCTGCGCGTCCATGGCCGGGTTCCAGTCGCTGTCGAAGATGACGACCGTGTCGGCCGTCGCCAGGTTGAGCCCGAGCCCGCCGGCGCGCGTGCTCAGCAGAAATATGAAGAAGGGCGAGTCCGGCGCGTTGAACGTGAACATGCGCTGCTCGCGCTCGTCCGCGCTCGTGGACCCGTCCAGCCGCAGGTACCGGAAGCCGCGGAAGGCGAAGTAGTCCTCCAAGACGTGCATGAACTGCGTCATCTGGCTGAACATGAGCACGCGGTGGCCCGCGGCCTGCAGCTTGGGCAGCATGAGTTCCAGCAGCTCGAACTTGCCGGACGAGCGCACGATGTCAAAGTCCACGCGGTAGCCGTCCGTCTGGAACAGGTACGGGTGGTTGCACACCTTGCGCAGCTGCATCAGCACGTTCGACAGGCCCTTGGACGTGTACTTGGCCTTGCCCTTGCGCTGCCCGTCGTCGCCCGTCGTCTCCATGAGCAACACGCCGCCCTCCTGGATGCGCCGGTACAAGATCTTCTGCCAGCCCGACAGCTCGCACTTGAGCACGCGCTCGACCTTGTCCGGCAGCTGGTCCAGCACCGAGCTCTTGACGCGGCGCAGCAGGAACGGCCGCAGCACCTGGTGCAGCCGGTTGATGATGAGCATGCGCTCCTCGTCCGAGAGCTCGTTCGACTCGCCGCCGCCCGAGAACTGCGAGAACTGCGAGAAGGGCTTGCTGAACCACTGCTCGAACGTGTCGACCGACTCGAAGATGGTCGGCAGCAGGAAGTTGAGCAGCGCCCAGAGCTCCGGCAGACTGTTCTGCAGCGGCGTGCCCGTCAGCAGCAGCCGGTTGCGAGACGTGTACAGCGACCCGAGCGTCATGGCGAACTTGCTCTGCGCGTTCTTCATGAGGTGGCCCTCGTCCACGATGATGTACTGCCACTCGTATTTGCGCAGCACGTGCTTGTCCTTCATGATGTACTCGTACGTCGTCAGCAGCACGTTGAACTGGCAGCTCGCCATCTCCTGCCGGTGGATCTCCTTACGCACCTGCGGATGGCCCTTGTACACCACGAGCACGAGGTCCGGCGCCCACTTCTTGAACTCGTTCACCCAGTTCGACAGCGTCGACAGCGGCACGACCGCCAGGAACGGACCATGGTTGTGCTTGATCTCCGTCACGTACGTCAGCAGCGAGATGGACTGGATCGTCTTGCCAAGACCCATCTCGTCCGCCAGGATCCCGTTCAGGTGGTTGTCGTACAGCGACACCATCCATTGCAGGCCGCGCAGCTGGTACTCCTTCAAGTCGCCGCCCACAAGCATCATGGGCTGCCGCGGCAGCTCGCCCTTGGACGCCACCTCCATGTAGTTTAGGTCCTCGTCGTCGTCGTCCTTGCCTTCCTCGTCCTCGCGCTTGACAATGTCCTGCGTGAACTCGTCCACCACGTGGTGCTTGCGCTTGTGCTCGCGCACGAGCTTGCGGATGCTCTCGAGGTAGCTGTTGGTCTGCGACAGCAGGTACGTCAGGCGCTCGTTCTTGGCCTCGGCCACGAGCTTGCCGTACGCCTCCATGTCGTTGGCCATGAGCGCCTTGAGACGCAGCTTCTCCTGCCGATCCTCCTCGCGCTCGGCCTTGGACGCCTTCTGGTCCAGGAAGGCCTTGACGCCCTTGGCCGACCGGGACACCTGCATCTTGACGTTCTTGTGGAACTGGAAGAACTCACGCGAGTGGTTCAGCACCGCCTTCAGGTACAGCTGGTGGTCCGCGCGCCGCTTCTTCTCCATCGCCACCGACTTCTTGCGCTTCTCCTTCTCCTCGCTGTACAGCTCCACGCGCGACTCGGGTCGCCGGCGACGGAACGACTTGCGGTCCACCGCTCGGGGCTCTCCAAGCAGTACCAAGCGGTGTGCGTAGCTGCGAGACGCGAGCGTGCGCAGTCGCTGCTGGAGCAGCACGCAGCGCAAGTCCCGCAGCGTGCGCGCCTCCTCCTTCGACAGCTCCTCCGCGTGGCTCTCGAGCGTCTCCAGACTCGAGGACAGGAACGCGTGCAGCGCGTGCAGGTAGCGCTGCTTAAGCGCCACGTCGCTGAGTCCGAGCCACGGCGAGCTGAGATTGTACGGGCCAAAGGCGGCGTGGCCCTTGGCCCGTACAATCTCAGCTCGCCGTCAAAGCACTCGGGCCCGAGGAAGAGCAGGTTGCGCGACGCGCGCGTCCACTTGGGCTTGCGGTCCGCCGTCTCGGCCACTGGAGCGGGCAGCAGAGGCGACGACTTGGTCATAAGCTGCTGCGGTTGCTCGTGGCTCGCATTCCCGCTTTTGGCGCTTCCAGGACGCGACGGCGGCGGGGACGGGGCTGAAGCCGGGGCCAGACCGCCGGAGCTCGAGCCAGTGGCGGTCTGCTTGGTCTGCGCCATGGCCTCGTCCATCGAGTGGCACAGCGCCTTGTACGCGCGGATCTGGTTGTGCAGGTACGCGAGCTGCTTGTCCGAGAAGAGCATCTGGGCCACAGGGTTGCGCTGCACCGCCGCGAGCTGCTGCCCCGGCGTCTGAGTCTGAGTCGATCCCGCCTGCTTGGCCTGCATGAACGGGTGCGCGGCCACGTCCAGCGGCGCGGGGGCCGACGCCATGGCCGTGGCCTGCGCCTGCAGCTGCAGCTGGCGCTGGTACTGCAGTCGCTGCGCCTGCTGCTGCTGCTGCTGAAGACGCTGCGCCTGGTGCTGCAGCGTGCTGACACCCCTTCCCGCCTGCCCCGCCGCCGCCACCTGCTGTTGTTGATGGAGCTGCTGCTGGAGTTGTAGCTGGCGTTGCCGCTGTTGACTCGCCGCCGCCGCCGCCGCCGCCGCCGCCGCCGCCGCCGCCGCCGCGTTCCCAGCCGTCGCTCCTCCTCCGCCTCCTCCTCCGGCGGTGGCCGAGCCGTTCCGCTGGTGGTGGTACTGCCGCAGCAGCGCCACTCTGCGCGTACTTGGGGTGCGTCGTCTGCCCCGCGCGCTGCATGCGCATGGCCGCGTCCATGAGCTTGCGGACGTCTGATGGGGTCAGTGAGACGCCCGCGCGCGCCGTCGACGCTTGGGGACCCGCGGACGCCCCACCCGCTGCGCCAACAAAGGGGCCAGCGCCTCCTCCCCTGCTCCTCCTGCTCCGCCTACTCCGCCGCCTTCTACGCCGCTCGGGTTCATCGTGCGCACGGAGGAAGCTTGGGGGTGTCGGGTGACTTGGTGTCGTCCGTTCCCCGGCTGATCAGTCGGCGGTCAGGTTGCCTTCGCGCCTTCCGAGTTGGAGATACAAAGAGCAAGTCAAGTCGCCCTAGACTTGGTTTGATCATGCAAAATATGGACATCGAATGATTGGATGAAATTGAGTATATCGACGCATTTTTAATCCAATCAACGCAATAAATTATGATATAAAGTTTCGTTCGGTGGCGAATGGAGTGCATGCGCTAATTCCGCCGCTGGATTCCTTGATCGACTTTAAGAGGGTTCCACAAATCAGAGTCTTGATAACCTTAGTCTGGATCAGAACCAGACAGACTCAGATTCACTTCAACCAGTTACATGCGCCGCGGCTGCCTACCAGTACATCACTCATTAGAGAACAGTAAGACGACGACGCGAAAGTTAACATCAACACACTCTTCATGTTGAGCTGCTACGTGTGCTACAAAGCGTAAGTCGGCCCGTTGATGGCCGCCCCTCCTGGTCGCCTAGCTCCTCGATCCTCTCGCAGACGCCGTTCGGCGGCGTGGCGTCCTGCGTGGGCTCGCCTCGGCCTGCTGGGCTGCGTTCCGCGCACTTGCTGACGTCTTGGCTCGCGCTTTGCTGCTAGACTTGGACGCACTCGAGGCGCTGGCCCGACCTCTTCCAAGGGATAGCAGCGGGGTCACGGAGCCGGTGCTGTGGCGCCGACGAGGCTTCTTGCTGAACTGGTGGGCCTTGTACAGCGCCTTGAGCTGCTTCTTGACCTGGATCGACAGCTCTTCTAGCTGCTTGGCCCACTCGGTCTTCTTGGTCTTGCCTGCTTCCTTGCCTGCATCCTCGAACTGCCGCATGACTGCTTCCATGAACTGCCGCAGACCACGCTTGACTTCCGCACACACTCGTTGGACATCGGCCGGATCGAAGCGTCGCCCATTCTTCACAGCTGCAGCCACGTAGTGCCTAAACGGCTTGGGCCCGCCCTCCTCCAAGACCCAGTCGTCCAGGAAGTCGCTCTCCGCGACCTCCTTGACTGCGTTGGCCCAGGTCGCCGTCAAGCGGAGGTTGGCTCGATCGTTGGTGGCGTAGAAGAGGATGGCCGTGCACTTCTTCTCGGCTCGATCACTGGGGAATTTCAGCTGGCCGAAGACCGCGGCGACCGCTTGACATTCGACGACGTGGTCGAGCTGGTACGTCCGCCCGTCTTCCCAGCAGTTCGTGGCCAAAGTGTTGCCGAGGTACACGTCGACGTTCTGTTGCTCATCGGCAGTCACCTCCGCATCTCGAGTCGTGCTGCGAAGGTCCTTCTTCCGGAACTTCTCTGGACCAACGTACAAGCCCGCGTGCTGGCGCATGCAGAACCTGCTCCCGCCGCCACGCGCCTTGTTGGGGCAACGCAGCGCCCGGTACTTGATCTGGTTGGCTTGGCACTGCCGCTCGTTGTCCACCGCGCGGAGATTGTGCGCCTCGCACACGGCTCGACCGTCTGCACCGCTCCACACGGGCTCCCCGCACACAGCGCCAGTCTTGTAGTTCCCGATCGCATGGCAGTGTTGCGGAGGCATGGTTGTCGGCTGTCGGGCGAATCGAGAAGTGAGGTCTCTCTCCTGTTGTCGGCTTCTTCGTGGGTCTACGCTTGGGTTATCCTTGAGAAACTCTCCTCTCGAACTCCCACGGGACACTCCCGCAAAGTGTACCCATGGGACAACATCCACGATTCTCCCATGGGTACAACATGGTTACCATGATCTCTCCAAGACGACGAAATGGACTTGGGAGCAGTTGCCACAAGACGCTCGGCCGATCAGACCAGCGAGGAGGTGGCCGACCATCTGCCCGACCAGCTCTGCGAGCGCCGTGACGTACAAGAAGCGTGGTGGAGGCATCGTAGCTTGTCGCGAGCGGTAGTTGGACTCAGGCAGGAGACAGGTTGCCGAGGCTGAGGAGAGGCTTGGAGGTTGAGGGTAGGCTTGAAGAGGAGGCGGAGGGGAGGAGGGAGGGATACATCCGGGTTGAGCTCGCACAGAGGGCAAAGCAGGCCTACTCGAACGGCCCAGGCACTTACTTGAAGCGGGCCTGGTCAACACAAACAACGACCCTTGCATTGGGTTGGAGCCATAACACTACCAAGAAGCAACTCAAGCTCACCCTCTCATGCCCCCGCGACGTGTCCAGTCAAATGCCAAAGAGCGCGAGGAACTGCGCGGCGTCCGTGCCGACCTTGACGACGTTGCCCGACACGCCGGCGAGCTTTTCGGTCGCAATCCTGCTCTGCTCGAGTATGTTGATGATGTGGTTCCAGTGGTCTCCCGGCGCGTCCTCCGGCCAGAAGAAGGCGACGACGAAGCCCTGCAGCGAGCTGGGCAGAGTGAGCGTCCCGTAGTCGCTCATGATACCGAACGTCTTGGCCTTGACGAACTGGATGGCCACCTGGCTGACGTCCTCGCCCAAGTCGACCATGTTGAACTTCATGTCCTGGTTCAGGTCGCTCATGGGATTTCCCCACTTGTCGCCGCACTTGAGCTTGTAGCCGAACACGTTGGTCGCCGTGATCACGAGTTTCTTCTTCCACGCCGTCTTGGGCGTGATGAGCATGATGCACGTGTGGTTCTTCGGGTGCCTCGCCGCCTGGCAGATGACCACGTTATTGTCGACAGTGAACGCCGGCGGCAGCTCATCCCGGTACTGATCCACTCGAGACATCCCCAAGTCCTTGGTGTAGTCCTTGGGCCTTGACGGATTAACGTGTGGGGTCTGGAGAGACGAATCCGTCGTTTGTGTCGCCCAAATCTGCAATCTGTGGCACTTTTGAAAGGCTTCCATTGGTGCATCAGATATTGCAAGCAGCCAGACGGGAAGGAGTGCGCCGTCTTCACAGAAGTCTCCTCTCCTCCTCACGTTGGAGTTGGGCTGCCGTGTTGCGAATGAACCCACGCGGAGAAGAGGATCGCGTCCGATCAGTTCATTCGACAGATCATGCTGGACCCCAGTCAATGCCTCGCTTCATTTCTGCACAGACGCTCGCTTAGATCAGCGGAGACCAATTCTGCGTCTCATCAATCAGTGCTAGGTGACCAGAATGTTTTAGAACCTCGCCAGGCGGGTGGTCGTCGAATGCCGGGGATTCATTTCAAAACAGTCACGGCTGTGGCGCGAGGGCGAACCTCCCCAAACTACTCCGATGCAGAGCAGGAGCTCATGATGAGCGTCATCGAGGGGGTCGTTCCGTTGGGGAGCGATCACTGGGTGGAGGTGTCCATACGGTACAACGCGCAGCGCGACAGGCGCTTCCCCGAGCGCGACAGCGGCAGTCTGCGCCGCAAGTTCAAGACGATGTACAGCATGAAGAAGCCGACGGGGAGCGCGTGGATTCCTCCACTAATCTCGCGGGCCAAGGAAGCCAAGCGCGCGATCGAGAGCAGAGCGGCGGTCGTGCTGCTGCAAGACCATCTCCAGCCTCCTCCAGTCCAAGTAGAGAGCGGCGGGCTGCCCGCGGAGCTCGAGTTGGCCACGCCGGCCGACTCAGTCTTTGGATCGGGGGGCGAGGACGACACAGAGCGCGATGGCGCCATCGACGCAGTTCTTGACGGTGAAGTCGCTGCCGGACTCGACCACGGCGTTCAAAGCGCCGCTACTCCCACCGTATCCGACAACACAGCCGACGGCGACCGTATCACGACCGCCACCTCCACGGACCGGACCACCAGCTACGGCGCCGCGCACCGCGGCTCCCGGGAGACAGCCGGCACATGCTCGCGCGACATCAACCGTTCAAGCTCGGCTCGCTCTCCACGCCCAAGCTTTCCTCACTCAGCGCGCGCCAGCGGCACGCGGACGCCTGAGCCATCAACCAGTTCGCGCTTGGGGCGTGCGGATCTGTCCGCGTTGTCGGTGGACACCGTGCTCGGTCGGCTTCCTCCGTCAATACCAGCGGCAGAGACAAGAGCGAAGCGCATGCGTGTGGATCGAGCTCTCCAGCGCGCGGAGGCCGACTTGGACCGAGGAGCGTCCGACTTGGCGCAGCTCGTGCTACTCGCTCGAGAAGAGAACTGCTGCATATCATGGAGGAAGTCCTTAACGTTTTACATTTTACTTGCACTCCATCGCGTATCTTACGGAAGATACGATCTCTAGTAGCATGTGGTTCAATGCTTCACGCTCGTCATCGTAGATGTGAAGCAATAACTGTAAATCAAAAAAAACACAATGAATAAAACAAATGCTTATGTATTACGACGCTTCTTACTCGGTCTAAACACCCAAGTGTCAGGAAGCAGCTGAACTCGGCGAATGCTGATCACGCGCCGAATCCATTGCAGGTTGTCGACAGGCTCCACTTGACACGGCGGATCTTCGTCTTCAACAAAGCGGTCGATGACGATCGGCTCGGCGCCGGCTGCTTGAACCCGGAGAGCGAAGCAATGTTCTTCAAGGTACTCGCCCGCGTGGACGACGTACCAACCTTCCGACAGACCGCGCGTGTAGTCGACCAGCTGGCGAAGCGAAGTAGTCGACCGGTTGAGCCTGTTGGGCTGAATGACTGGGATGTCGATGGGGCACCCCACCGTACGCAGAAACCGGAAGAATGCCCCGATGTCGCTCTTGGTGACGCCACTTGCCGAGCCGGCACCACGCGTTTCTTCAAACTGCTCCCACACGCGAAGCGGAAGAATACCCGGACGACCAAGCATGAAGACCGCCGCTTGAATC